>JAITYT010000327.1:373592-404940 GCA_025433975.1 Liostenogaster flavolineata
CGCGCGCGCGCATTAAAAAGAAATATTAAAGACTCAAATACGAATTTTACCTTTCCCTTGCGAATACTAAGCATATTAGCTAATTTATCATCCTGTATTAACTGTGAAATGGATATTAACATCATGCTAATTAATTCTGGACCAGTCTTCTTAACAATATGAGTTTCAGCTTCCACATCTTGTTGGTCAGTGAGCAAAGCTAAAGGATTGTTCAGATCTTCGATTTTCAACTGTATTGTATACATCTAATTACAATACGAAATATATTTAATACATTGCAGAAATAGCAGATACTTTATGGACTTAATATTATAAATACCCTTTCAATCTCGAGAAGTAATTGCCGCGTTTTTTTAGTATCTTTTTGTTGAAACTGTGAAATTGATTGAGAATCGCTATTTGATACGACATCCATGTCAATTATTTTTCGTGGTGCTGTTATACTAGCGAATTGTAATTTTCCTAGAGAATTTTCAAACTGCGCTGGCGTATATGCTACTTTTGTCAAAACATGCTGTGGTTGATCACGATCTCTAAAATATAAGATTATTTTATCAAGTAAACGATATTATAGAATAAAATATTGTAGTATGCAGTAACAATACCTGTGATCTGTATTACAACCATTGTTATCATATTTTTTATTTCTTTGATCTGGGCTAGAATTTATTTTATTTCTTCTATCACAAAATACAGTATAGTAGTAATCGTCTATATATGGTTGGTTTGTATTTAATTGTAGTAATTGAATATTAATTAACCACTGCTTTTCTCGACTGCTCATTAGATCTGCATATTCATCGTATTCTACCGAGTTACTAAGTCCATTTATTTCTTGGGAATGATAATGGTGTTGATAAGGGTAATGTCTCTGATTATTTCGATCGTAGTTGCGATGAACATATTGATTATTTTTAAAAAACAACTGGTGACTTCCCTGTTGTTGGTCAGAAGGATAGAATCTATTTTGGTTCTTTTGATTACCAAAATAAGAAAAAGAATGTTGCTGTTGATGATTATTCTGGTTATTAAAAAATGCAGGCATCATTGCATGATCTTGACGAAGGAACTGAGGCGGGCCTACATTAGGATGAGGCGGATACTAAAAAGTAAAAATTAATTCTGTATCTTCTATTTTTATTGGAAAATAAGATGCATATTTTTCAACAAAAAGCAAACTAAGGTGGAGCTTACATGAAAATTATTGGTAAATGGTCCATGAAGCGGTTGCCTTTGACCTCCATGTGGTAAAATTAGATGCGGGGGCAGCGGGTATCTTAAGAAATTTCCACTTTGATCTATTGAATTACATGCAATTTATGAATAGCATGACAAATATATACTATTCTTAAAATAAATAAAATAAGATATGAACAAAGCGAATTTTCATTTATGTAATGCATTTAGGTTTATACATCTAATATATATCAAACGATAAATCAAAGAAGTGTTAATCGATTAAAAATACTCACTCGATAATAATCTAGGATGCTGAACAAATTGAGGATGTGGTAAACGCAAATTAGGAGGTATAATCACAGAATGCGGAGCTGGAATACCCAGACCTGGTGGAAAACGTGGCGTAGGCAGTCCATTAATTTGAAGTGATTCGTTCAAAGGAAGAGAATCAAAGAGAAACGAGCCATTTGATTTTTGTTGTGATTGAGGTTTGGCCAGACCAGGTGGTGGTCGATTTGCGATAAGTCCTCTTTCCAATTCTTCGACTGTGCACACATTTTTTAATGTAGATGGCAAAGAAGGTGGTCGAGGTTTAGATAAAGATAGTTGCGGACTGTCCCAAACTCCTGGTCTAGGTACTATTCCTTCTTTTTCATCAAGTACTAGATGCGACAAGCTATCTTCAATGTCAATATTGACACCATTCTACATAAACAACGATAAAATATTTATTTCTCACGAGGAAGAAGAGACTAAATCCAATGAATATCGTAGTAGCAACCAAAACCATTTTCATGTTCATGTTTTTAAAGACATTTATCTAAAACTTACTGTAACTCGCATCGACAAAGTTTTAACGCACCAATTTAAGCAAAATTAGCTACGAACCTTTTTCTTCGACGTATTTTTTTGATGTGCACGACTGGATTCCGTTATTTGAGCAAGTTTCTCATGATCTTTCTCCCAGTCTCCGATAGTAGCTTCTGATCCGAAGGTTTCATCGTTCAGTGCATCGTATTCTTCTTCCTCCCCCAGATCATCCTCTTCCAAAAGACAATCAAGTCCATCTTCTATACTATTTTCCTAGTAATGAAAAAAAGTGATTTCCATAAGAATTATATGTTATCCATCTAGAAATACTAAAAAAAAAGATTATAACGTCTATGAACAATATCGAATAATATTCGCTTCGTTGTGCGCTCATTTTCAAAATATGGAAAGTTAAGATCCGTTTTATGATAAAATAAGAATAATTGGAAATCTATTATTTTTGTTATGATTAGTATGCATGATGTGAATGACCTTTCGTGCGAGGGAAGCAAAAGTAAGGTTATGCGACATGCTACTGTTATATTCTACGATGCCGTAAACTTGTTTCATAAAAAGTACGTATTACGAGATCGAAAACACGAGCATACGTGCTTCATTGAAATAGTAGCAAAGCGAAGAAAATAAAGATACATTTAAAAGAAGAATTTAAAATACTAAACGACGATAATCCCTTGAGGATTTTTTACTTGGTAATCTCAGCATACCGCGACGCGGCTGTTTATCGAAAAACACGAAAGCTCTAGTTTCCTATATTTTTCTCGTTCTTCGTCTAATATTTACAAGTTTCACGCAGAACCACGATGGATGTGTTTACTTACTGCAAATGTTGTATCAAAATCGAAAAAAGAGTCTGCCATTTGTTGAAATTAAATCTACAAAATGACATGTTCTGACGAAACATCAAGTGTTGCAAGAAGCATCAGCTGTCATGGCGCTCATAATGTAGGTTTTGGCGAAATTACTCCAGATGTCGCGAGAGTTGCGACGTAAAATGTTCTTTTTTATTTTTTTTTTTTTTAGATAAACACGCCATGAGAGACAGCCTTGTCCACTATTCTACAAATAGCATGGAGTTCTCGGGTACGGTTTAGAAATCAATTTACAATACTCGAAAGAATCGCGGCGGCATGTGGTCGAGCGTATGAAATTAACACTAGGTTATATCACAAAATAATTTTTTTGCAGCGAATAAATAAAAGGAAGGATATGTGTATAGAACGAATAATATTAGATCAAAATAAAGTGAAGTCATGCATGTTGTGATTTTATTTTTTATATTATTTATATATAACTAATGTGAACAAATATATACACTCCAATCTTCCGGTTTACGCGGTACTTTGTTTACCGGATTGACTGCCTCACGCTTGACTCATACAAATGGATCCTGACCACTAGTATACTAGACGGTACATGCCGGTTTGATTCTATTCAGATCTTAAAACTTTTCCCAGAATAATTATTTGAAATTGTCTTATAAAGTTCTGATTAAAATAGTTATGAGGGATCTTAACTTCGAGCAATTGTTACAAATAATCGAAATTTTCATTTGTTATTTATTACAGCGCTTCTCATACTTCACGTTTAAAATCTCTAAGCGGTGCGATAGCGTTTTATTTCTTTTATGTCAACAATTGGGAATATACATTTGTTTATCCAAAACAATTCTGGTAGCTTCCTTGAGTATATTAGGCGGTTAGGATTGAGTATATTAGATAACATAAAAATATCTGTTTTTTACAAATAGAAATAATTTCGTGCTTGGACCATATTACCGTACTTAAGCGTCAAAAACCTAAACATTGAAACAGAGTCGTCTCTGACTCTCGCAGCCTGACTGTCTGATGGCAATCTATATAGCCTCTACACAACTGAGTGTTAACAATCCATCAGCTAATTGAATCTTTAATTTACTAATCAGCCTCTTATATTCGATGATCAAAGGTTTCTAAATTATGGGAATCTCTACTGCAGATAGTCTCGAACCACCCTCCAGTCAATCTCTGTCCAATTTTAATTCGATTTTAAAACAATGTCGGATCATCACCAGTCAGTCTCTATCCAGTTTCGATCTAATTTTATAACACTCATCCTGTCTCATATCACTCTCCGATCAGTCTCAATCTAGTTTTGATTTAATCTTATAACAATCTCGAATCATTCTCCATTTAGTCTCTATCCAATTTCATTATATCATTACTGTCTATAACGGGACAAATATGTTGAAGATACCAAGACTTTCAAGCGAAGAAGAAGAAAAAGACGCTAATGATGTGATCACAGGATTAAAGTTTATTGAAATTGCAATAGGCGAAGAGAAGAAAGTATATACATTTATAAATATTATCGAAAATGTTGAATTTTTTAAAGAAATATGTTACCTCGTCTAAATTTGTTATACATACCTTTCAATTGTCGGTCAGCGATTTTTCTTGTTTTTTTAGAGAGAAGGTTTTAAAAATTATGAAAATAGCAATAGTCATAAAAAGATTACATCCTTCAATACAGAAATCAATGTTGAGAAATATTAGGTGTGCCGATTTTGAGAAAAATTTTTTCTTTTTTTGAAGATTTATTTTTTTGAAGAAAAAAAATTAATTATATAATATACATAATTAATAATTATATATATAATAAAATACATAATAAAAAATATAATATAAATAATAAAATAATTAATAAATTTTAAAAAAAATCGAAAATCGGCACGAACTTTCCGGACAACCCAATATGTAGTTATTGATTGTAGTATCAGGTGGAACTCAATCGTAATTATCCTCGAAATATTATACGAACTAATACGAATTAAAAAATAATATCACAATCAAATAGATGGGTGTTATCGCGATGTAAGAAAGGTGTTAAAGCGTTCTTTTGACGCGGCACTTTCTCCCATTACTGGAAATTTCCATACAAATCTTGTGCCCTTGATATACCTAAGCCCCTTCACACATTTGAGCAGCGAGGAATGCAATCCCTAAATGTGCCAGAGGCAGGACAAAAAACAAGCCAAGAGTTAAAGTCTTCGCTATCTTAATTGGGACTACACGTACGTTCGAATGGGGATGCCCCTTCAGCGGGCATGTGAGGCTCGGACGAGTGGTTGCACCCTAACAGGCATTCTATTCACATTATTCATTTTATTCGTATTCTTACTTCACTTTGAAGTCTCGTAGAGACACTTTTAAAATCTCATACTTGGTCGTAGTCTTATTCCGTATCTCGTTCATAATCTTTCTATCTCATATTAGAGAAGGTGTAATGAAAGAAAGCGTAATTAAAAGTAGTGAACCAGACAGAACTTTGGTGATAAGCTACCTAACCTCATCCTTTCCTTATTGTGTGAATACGGTTCGATACTTACGGAACGTGCGACGAGTCGTTGTTTCAAGCTGCTGTGAGAAGTTGCGACGAATGAACAAAAGGTCTGGGAAGTTGAAAGGAAGTATGTATTGTAACAGAAACGATTGAATTAAAACGAATATAGATAGAATTGCATGAATGTTATATTTTCACACGCCACTAATAAGAATTTATAACAACAGTATTAATTATTTGATAGCACTTCTTAACAGACATTAACAGTTTTAGACATTATATATCTGTTTAATGTGCAATCGATCTGCTTAATAATCTTCTTAAAAACTATGTTCCAATTCTTTGAAAAAGGGGATAAGGACGGTTTAAAACCAATACTCTTTCAATCGTAAGGATTCAACAATTATAGTGCTTCTTTTAAAAGTTCATAGTTACGTTTCTTATTGACGTCTATAGGTGATGTGTGATAAACAGGTGATTAAAGTACACTTATAACGTATTTAACTGACCAACTGGCATTGCCTATTAACATATAAATATTGATGAAAACTGATAAGAAAATTTTATGAGAGCTACTAAATTTTGATGTAGAAGTGCAGATTCTATTGAATGCATGATATCGTTTTTGACATGTCTATTTTTTTTCCGATACTTTAATTATTAGTTGAGCATGCGTGTCAGCAAATGCTCACCAATGTGCAACAGTAAGAAATTTCGAGTGCTTCATTGGTAATGATACATTTTATTATATCGATTCGGGCATGCACTTTTATTGCCAATTAATTGTTTTGCGTTATACTACTTCCATTGATGCGTTGTACCATTCTTTCAGCTACCATAGATTCGTTCTATCACAAATACATATCAAACTGATCGAAATTAAATAAATTCGAGTTTTAGACGCTACTCGTGGCGTGACAGTCCTCCAGGGTTGCTAAACTGCTGGCTCTTAATGATGCCAGACTTAAGGAACTATGATTTAAAGTATTCATGCCATGAGGGTCTTCGCAATGCAGGTACAGTCGTGAGCTGACAGATTTATGACAATCCGGACAAAGGCGTTTTTTCTTTTTGTCACGTCTCTTCAAGATATCGTACGCACACCTAAAAGTTACGTTTATTAAGTTATTAATGTATAATATTTTAGAAGATGGATTTTTTCGCTATTCTGTCGTATTGCTTGCACACAATAAATACATTTATGAGTATCCATTCGTACGAACTGTAAGAAATTATCGTATTAATAGCGTCAACTTAATTACGAACATTTTATAACATTTTATCATCACAACTTTGACACTTCCTGTCTCTACACTTGACTCTCAAGGAAGGGTTCTACAGTTCTAATTTTATCAGTCGTACCTCGCGTGTAATATGTGCGAACAAGGTAATGCCTCGAGGGAATCAGCTTCCAGGCCAAACGGCTCGTTGCAACTTCCACATCGCAACTCCAAATCTTCCTCCATAGCTGTGGCGAGCCTTTCGTGATGTCCTCTCTGTTCCTCGTCTCCCAAGGAACCATAAATTCGTGACAGTCGCGATCTCACTGTTCTTACTAAGAGCTGCAAATCGGGACGGACGATCCTTAACCGTTCGAGTGCCACGAGCCTTTGCAAAAATTCGCTCGAAAAATACCAAGCAGGGTGATCGCGCTTCTCTAATTTTACATCGCTAAGTGCCAAGCGGCATGGTTTTGCTGTTTTCTTTTTATTAATTACAAACAGTAAGTCTTGACTCATAAATTTAGTATTACCATGACGTTTCTGTGAGTATAAGTAAAAATATTGTGTTGAATAATTTTGAAATATTATTTAATTATTTTTATTACCGATATAACAGATATGTATTTACGTATATATGTCGCTTATTAATTTTTAACGTTGATTTTCCTTATTATTCTATTTATGTTTTATTTGCGTGCCCTTCGGTGATTCGATGATCTTTAAATTATGATTTTCTGAACATATATTTATAGTTTATACAATGCTTGTTTGTAATATTATAAAATATACATCTGCAAACTTTTATAGTATTGAATTGTTCGGAAAGTCTCCGCCCATTTCCAGTGTCGAATTCGATCATTTATGAGCATATGATAAATTCGAATTCAATTAACCTTAAAAATCGGGGGAGATTTTCCGAACAACTCAATACTAATTTCAATTTAATATAACCTTGTAAAATCAAAACAGTAAAATCAAAACGCATCGATAAAATTCGAGCAGTCAACTCGGCTGTACTAACTGATTGACTGCCAATTTTGGACACTAAGCGTAAGAAGCGCGATCGCGCCGCTTGGTACTCAAATGGTTAACACGTTGACCACAGATTGTTTCATCTACGACGGTGGTCATTGGTTACTCGAATGTTTATAATGGTGAAAATTAAACGAACGTTATCAACCTACGAATTTTGAATATCGTAGCTACTTAGAGTATGGAAATCAGCTCTATGAATAAGCTTATGATCTAACACGACCATATTTATTATTGTTTCGTCATTATGCGCTCAGAATATTGAATACAAGTAACCGACTAGCGGCATACACTACACAAACTACAGGAGTTGGACTTGGAATCTCTCTGTCACCCACCGTATTCCCCAGACCTTGCACCAACTGACTATCGTTTCATTCTGGCATTAGATCACTTCTTGCAAGGAAAAATATTGAATTTCCAACCAGTTGTAGAAAACGCCTTTCGCTATTTTATTATTATTCACTCTTCAGGCTTTTTCGTTGCCGGCATTAACAAGCTACCGTTAAGATGGTAAAACTGTATCGACAGTATAGACGCATTCTTTAACTAATTATACTGCTTCTTGCTCGAGATATAATAAACTAAAACTTTCAATTCGAAATCGGACATTCGTACTTCACCTAACAGCAGACAGTGGTTACCTACAGACCATACAGACTTAACAAACGACAGTTTGTTGTTATGCCATGAGCAAGACGCGTGAATTTGGCATGATGGTCAACGTGTTAATTGTCTTTAGGAACAGTTGATCGTTCGTAGATTAGAAATCAATAAGATTTCTTACTCAAGATGGATAAGATAACCGATTCTTAGATAAGATCGATGTTACTTTTACGAAGCTGACAACGGTAAGAAAACCGGTGTAAAATTTGTACCTTAGCACCAACGGATCCAGCCACCTCTAAAAGCCTCGTATTGAATTCAAGAGGCCGGCAGTTGCATATCTTGTGCTGCAGCCTCAGCGCCTCGAGACACCTAGCTGCACCATCCATGGCTTCCATTTGGCACAGTCGATCGCCGGTCGTCGCGGCCGATCCCATGGCGCTTTCGTACTGCCGAAACGCCTTCTGCAATACGTCCATCTTCATCTCACCGGTGTTATCGCTCTACTTCCGGCTCAATGCACGCAATGTGTCAACTAAAGGCTAATTGTATGTGCATCGGCGATCGCCAACTGAAAGACAGATCGAATTCGTCGAAGTTCACGCGCCCTCGCACAGAGTCGATTCGCCGACGATGACAACACAGGCTCTGTCACGTTTCTCTCTTTCTGTCATGCCAATTTTGTAGCATGTAGTGCGTGATGTGCGACGCGAAGTGCATTTAATTTTTAAGTTGATCAGTAAATAATTCGACCTAGCTTTATCACTTTTATCACGGCTTTCGTAAGCAGATTTTTCAACATCGAGTTTTAAGTTCAAAATGGTTCGGAAGTACATGTATATATTATTTTTGTCGTTTCAAAATATTCAGTATTTTTCGCAAGCGGAATAAAAAATATTTTCTTCCGGATTCTATGATATTGCAAATATATCAAATTTAAAATTTTATATCGAATTGGTAGAATTTTAATAAAAAAAGTTCGTACGTTAAAGTTCGATTCCATCGAATAATAATTTTTTACTATTAATGCTGAGACGAATGATATCTTTAATAATGGATCTGTCGTATTTGGTGCATGTAATCACGAGTAGGTATTATCGTAATGCGTTGCGTTTTAAATAAATAAAATTAATATATTAATATGATATGACAAACTGCTGCGTTTCATTCAAAAATTCATATCTATGATTCTACACGCGTCACAAGCGCACCATGTTAAACAGACGTGGGCGATCAATTTTTATCGACCATCGCCTTGATCTTTTTTCCCCGATTTTTTTTTCATGCTGAGAAGTATATTGAAAATAGATAAAAATATTCACTCATTAACGTCAATACAGCGTTTTTTATGGTTTCGGTTTATAATCGACATTCGAGATTAACCGTGTACAACTGTACAATACCGAAAAAAATAGAAGCAGTTTCTAATTATGTATTACGAAAAAAGTTAAAATAAAATTTTTCATATCGAAAGGAACGAAATATGTGATTTAAATCGTATAGCAGACATCAATTTTAGCATGAATCTGATCATTTGTAACTTTATGAAAATTATCGCTATAATTGCCAAAGGAATCAAAAAAACTTGTTTGCCATTTTTTATGATCGTTATTTGTATTCAAGGCGTTTCATTTTCTCAATTCTGATACCTTATTTTTTAAAATATTGCTCGAAAAATATTCGCCGGTTTTCGATAGATTGCGTTAATCATTATTTCTTTAAATTTAAAAATATAAAACATTTCATATAAGATATTTGTTATCGTGGCGAAGACTTTCAGAGCAATCCAATATAATTTATATTATATTTTTTCTTAAATAAATTAAATCTGCTTATAAGCGAGCCATTCTGACTCCTTTGATGATAGAAGGTTTACTTTAAACGTCAGTAGTACTAGTGTTGAGAATGTATCAAGTAATTACCCTATAGAATACGAAATCATTGTTAGAAATTACGAATCGGTGATTTCTTGAACGATGGAATACGTGTGTTGGTAATTTATATTAACAGATACGGTCGAATATTGTTGCATACCATTAAAAAAAAAGAGGAAATATAGCGATGAAGACAGGAAGAACGGCGTATTTTCTTAAATTTTCTGCTATAATTTGAATGTCACGTTTTTTAATCGAGAAATTAGCCTCGGACCGTCATCCGTCTGAAACCGACTCTGTTTTAATGCCAAGCGAAAGCGGATGCGTGCTGTAGTCTGCGTTGCTGACAACACATTTAATAATAACGAGTTACGTGCAAGATTTTATTAGCGTCCAGTGGACTCTCGTACGTTAAAACTGTTACTGTTCGTTATCGTCCGAAGAGATACCGAGTGAGAATGATTTACCACGATATTTATCAATATGAACAAAAGCTGCTTTGGCACGACATTTTGGCGAACTTCGCGAACTTGTAGCGTCCCTTAATTAAACAGGCATTTTGCAAAGAAATGTATTATCTTAGCGTTTCATTTTTACGATAATATAAAATCATCGGGTTATTTTATGTATATCGCTTTCTATGATTTATCTTAACGATAAATATTTATTATTATCTGAAGAAATATTTGAAATAAAAAATTTGATTGAGTAATCGTGGAATAAAGATAGGCTCTGGTATAAATTTCGAAAATTCTCTTTCGTTTTCATGTGGAGAGAGATAAAAACGATTAGAGTAGGTGAATTCGGTTTTACGGACATTCGTGGTAAAATATTGGGTTAAACCATGCTGTGTTATTTTCATCGATATATGACGTCGTGAAATATTAATCGAACACATCAAAGGAGACATTTCTGTATTGAAATTCTTAAAACTTGTGCAAGAAAGGATTAAGAAAGGGACCACAACGAAAGAAGACAAAAAAGATGAAGCGAAAAGGGAAAGCGAGCAGCAGTCAAAGTAACGAAAACTCACATTTATGTCAGATTTCTTTCGATAAATGTCTCCCATAATTCGAATACTTCGTGCGTAACTAGCTTGGTCGCCAGAAACGAGCGATAAGCGGGTTGCTTCCTGCACAACAGTAACAATAAAAAATGCGAGGTATAATTTATTTACAATCAACCTATCGTAAATGCACGATATTACGCTGAAATTCAAATAATTTGTATTAATATATTAGTCTGTTCGAAGAGTCTCCGCTGGCTTCAATTTGTCACTTCTCATTGTTTTGTCAAATCTGTCATTTTTATCTGCTGGAACTTTTTGGACAACCCATACGCAGACATTATTCTACGCTCTGCACGAAAAGAGCACTGCAAGGCATACTTCGAGTACAAATTTTATTCTAGACTATAATCGAAATATAAAGGACCAACGTTGAACTTTTTAATCATAATTATTGAATGAAAGTTCCAAAATATCGCGTAGTTGTATTGCGATTATCTTATCAGAGTAACGGTCATTTTTTACCATTTGTCTATTTTGAACATATCAATACCTTGAAACATTGCGGAGCTAAAAATATCCCACATCTTTGATACCTAAATATGCACGATGGGATGCTTTTTATACTGTCTTGACAAATTAAAATTAATTACCCGAAAGACAGAGGTTAATATCGAGATCTACCAACTTTACTGGCTCGGTATGTTTTCCGATAGACTCCGTATTTAATCGAACGTTTTTAACTATTTTATATAATTCCATTTCTCCATCATTTAAAATACACCTAATTTGTTAAATTTTATAAGGATCAAATTTCTACGCGACATGGGCTTTTTTATTGTCTAAAATTCCGTGCTTCAAAGGGTTAAAGGGAAACGCCTATTGTTCAAGGGAAACGAAGGTATACGAAGCAGTACTACATAAAAGTTATTTAGGATTGGCTGAAGAACAAAGCATAGGCTAAACTAAGTTATAGCTCTGTGTTGTATCCTTCAAAGTAATTCCTTTGAGAGTTTATGTGTTCTGTGCCTGGCGTTTCTGTCGCTGCTCCAAATACCTCTGGAAGTCTTCCTTTGTGGTTGCGTTCGGTATTAACCGTGCGATATAGACTGGATCTTTGAAAGATTTTCCAATTTTTTCCCGTCAATTTGCATCTTTTTTTCTAACGAAGAAAAGGGACCACGATGCACCAAAATGAAAAAACATGTCGAAGAAGATCAGAATCCAACGCGATCAAATGACCAATGAGTAACGACGCGATTCTTTCGCTTCGGGAAATTATTTCGTCTTTGCACTTCGTGACATTTCTCGAAAATGTCACGAAGTTCTTAGAGCTAATTTAAAATGATTTTACCTAAAAATTATATTATATTTTAATACTTTATACATTCTTGCATCTCGAATGAGAAAATTTGTTGAATACTTTATACAATAAATGCCAAAATGCATCCTTGGCTTGTCGGAGTAATAATTTGTTACGAATCTTTCATTAAGCTTATTTTCTCGAAGTCTTAAAATAATATAAAGTTTTCTATATATACGAGATTTTGAATCGACTATAATCGCTCTGTTATAACTTTTTCTGTCATCCGAGAATCAAAATTCCACTTCATCCGTATTTTACGCAAAGATATATATATAGTAGTTTCTGTTAAAAAATATTCAAGGAATTCGTTCGTATTTAAGCGGAAAAATTAATAATAATATACTATTTTTAACATATTATTTAGACAAAAAATATTTCAAAGAACAGTTTACACTGTTGAATTCGGAATAAAAAATATTAATTACAGCAATTATACAAATCTTCAATTTCTAATACTTTTCGAAATATTTACCAAAATAAGCTTTTACCTTAACTTTAGGGGTGATTTTCACTTCTTAAACACGAATATTTGCAGATAAAACAAAATACATGTCAAATATTTGTATAACAACGAAATCTATAACATATAAATTTTATCAAAATCGGAGAACAAATCAAATAAACATGAACGTTAATGCTTGAACGACACCTCTTGAGTGCAAAGGATTAAATAATGTCGAACGTGTTTTCAAGCGATAAAACTTGTGATGCTATTTTCCAGTAAACGTTTCAAAGATGGCAAAAACGATGGTATAATGCGTGTAAAATGTGAGACCGTAAATATTCAGAATTTCTTTTCTCTCAATTATACGAGTCCATGCAAATATAACGAGGATATTACCGAGCAATAATCGTGAGCATCGCCTAATTCGCCTTTCTTCCTAAGGGCCGCCGCCATTTGTAGTAAAGCGGCTCTGTGATGTCGTGAATTCAGATCTCCTAGTTGTAAGCTCCTGGACAGATCGTAAGCTCTCGCGGCGTACCTCGCGCTCTTGTCAGCATCCTGTAACCTGCAGAAAAGTTCCGACAAGCCAACGTACACCTGTAAATAAATCACGATTAGCACAGATAAACATTCGTCCGAAGGAAGACTTAGTAATTGTTGGTACACCTTCGATAAGACGAAATTAACTATTCATTAATTTGAGAAGAACGATTTTGCATCACGTAGACGAGATGAAGACATAGAACGCAGAAGGAAAAGGGGAAATTTATGTCTTTATAATGCCTAGATCGTGTCTTTCTCCTGGAATTTCAGGGAAGAATATCAAGTCTGACGTGTCCTCTTGTCAGTAGCAGGATAATTACGCGATACGTATTTTCCATATGGAATCTTTTTTCCGCATTAATTCACGTTTGTATAAAGAAGGCGGTAAAAAAAATCGCGATAAAGGTCTATCATCTTTTTCTTTCTTTCTTCTTTGTTCTCTCCATAATGATATGATAAATATAGAAGGAATGACTTTCATTGTACACTTATAATGTATATATTCATCGTATACTTATACAATTATAGTGAGCAAGAGTAGTGAGAGAGAGTAAATATCTAGTTACCTGTAATTCTAAGGAGGGATCTTGAATGGAGTGGGCGATTTTGTGAGCTCTTTGAAATGCCTCCAAGGCTTTACAGAATCCTGCTAGTTCTAAGTGGACTCTGCCTACGGTTAAGTGAACTAATCCAGCAGTGGCACATTGATCACACTCGTTATACAAGCTGCGAGGATGTAGAGTCATGACTATTAGCTTAGCATTGATCATTTACGGGATATTCTGGGATAAACAGTTTTCCTAGCTAATGGCATCAATATTTCGATAATATGCAATAGCATTTCAATGTGATACGTTCTTATTGTAACAAAGTTAGTGGTGAAAAACTGTTAGTCAAACATTTAATATTGTATAATACGAGTATGACGACGCGTTGGTAAAACGAAAATTCGTTACGTTCTTAATTTTAGAAAAATCTTGAATGGAATTCTTACGCATCGATTATTTTTCGTTTCAATATACGTTAACAATATCCTGTCATATGTCTGCTTTAAAAAGAATATCCTACATCATGCAATAACATTTTAATTTGACCGAAATCATCGCAGTTAGGGTTGAGAAACGGTTAGTCAAACATTCAATACGAGTATGACTAGTGTTTGTTTCAATACACTTTAATAATGTGCTAGTATACATCTGTTTTAGAAAGAATATCCCATATTTGAGCTTTACGAAATCTACAAATTAATATTTAATCGAAGTTGAAAAATTCTTTATCGAATAAAATATGTCGTCTATGGCTATAAAAGAAAATGAATAAGATAGAAATTATGATTGAAATTAAAATTATGATTTTCAACAAATAAATAGAATTTATCCATTCTGTAAAGAACGAAGAAACGAGAGAAACGATACCTGTGCCTGGCGTAGTCTAAAGCTCTATCCAAGGCGCCTAATCTCTCGTGAGCTCTCGCTAAATTTAAATACGCTTCAGCTCGCATATTGGGAGAATCCAATTCCTCTGAGATGCACAATTGTCTGTGACCAAAGTCAATGCTGTCTCTGAAACGTAATAAATAATTTAAAGATAATACCAACAAAAAATATCTTTTCCTATCGAATATAACAAAAATATCTATCCTATATTTACTGGATCAATTTTTGATTATAATAATTAAAATATCTTCACGTTCTCCTTGGAAAGACGTCGAACATATCGTCATTGTTTATAGAAAACGTTACGCTTTGAAAGGAACGTTTTACGGTAACGTAATTAATTCGTTCTTTTAAGCTCTTTTCTTTATTCGCAAAATGCGATAAAAAGAGGCTTACATCCGTTTTGTTGTTCCTAGTAGTTCCTAGCAGTAGAAAAATCATGAAGCCTGTCAAACTACGATTCCTCTTGCAATCAGCATATCGTTCACGATGTCACGAAGTTACATTTGCACGCCACCGGAGAAAGTACAGTGCGGCGATAACACGTTTTCGCTTCTAGCGTGGAGTGATCGTAAACTTTGCATCCCGCATTTATGAATAGATACGAGCGCATTCCGAAAGGTACGGTTATTGTGTCAAGGATACTCCGTAATTCTTACGGGCGTTGGTGCGTCTCGTGAAATAAATACTATCTCCAGCCGACTATCTCTTTATTAAGTTCTTCCCACTGAGCTTCCGTAGCTACTTTAGCGCTAGACAACGACAGCCCTCGTACGGTCCTCCGTAGCAGCCAAGTGGGCTGAGCAGCGTAGGATTGCTGCCTCTAGGCGGGGAAAACCGCCTTTGTCGCACGTTGCCTTGATCATAATAATCAGAGCCGCGTCCTCGCGTGTTAGGCGATATTAGAGAAGCCACGTTACCGCGAAGCGAAAAAAGATACGTAACGTTATCGCGTACAAAGGAGTTTTTGCTGGTACGAGAGAGAACAAGGGACGAGAGAAAGGGGATTGTTTTGAGAATGATCTTACCCGAAGTTCCAGTCAGATGTAAAGCAAATTTCTTCGATTTGTTTTAACGTTATTGCGGTATTAGAAATTTTTGGAGATTTTCGATCGATCAAAAAAGCGTACGAGTACAAGTAAGCGGTTCATATTTTTTAAAGGGGAGATGCACCGGCCCTTTCATAGTACGTACATGTACGTAGTCGATTTTAGAAGGTAGTATATCCATGATATCAATCCATGGATCCAACTTTACAATAATAAAATAACACGAAGTAACGAATAAACGTTTTTTAAGAAAATTTTTCACTTTCCTTGCAAAATTTAATAAACGTTAATTCGATAACATTAATACGTTCTCTACGATTAGGTTGTAAATTAACAATGAAAAGCATAATTGTATCAATAGTTATCGGGCTGTCAAGAAAGTAATTTCGGTTTTTAAATGTAAAATAAAACTCAATGTTTTACACAAAGAAGGAACTTTAATCAATTATATATTTTCCATTTTGTTCGATGTCCCTTTGCCGTCTTTCGACAACTTTACTGATGTAATCGTAACACTGAGGCAAGTCATTAAAAAAAAAGAATATAAACTGTCTGTGAAAATCGAAATTATTCTCTTGCCAATCCAAATCTCTTTATCGTGCTCGTCGCTATCGATTCCGCGACCAAAAGCATACTCGATTCGTTACAAGTGTACGATGATCGAGGTAGCCATCAAAGAGGCATTTCCCATCGATTAAAATGAATATTATTCGCGTGTCAACGCAGACATTTTCGGTAGGTCAGTACGCACGGCGTAGAACGACTTTTGTGGTATTTCACCGATTGGCATCTGCGGTTTTAATAACCGCGTAGATAGGCGAGTTCCACGTGCCCGCGTTCGAGAGACTTTCCACGCGTTCGAGGGCACCCCGTCACGGAATCGGTCCGAAACGAATACGTGAGATATCGTCGCTTAATACTGTTAGCATCGTGTATGTGAGGCACGCGGTATGCCTTCGATGGCAGATTGGTTTCCTCGTAGGGCAGTATTAGCTGTTTGCGGTTATAAACTCGCATTCGAAGACGCGTTTTCGACGTTCTGGTAACCTTGATACGTCATGTGTTCGACATATAGTCTTTTCGAGAGGCTGCTCCCAACTCCGGTTTCGTATTTTTGGGTTTTTTTTTCCTTTGCTAAGTGTATACGTGCGTATACGAGTGTAGTACGGGTATAAACGTGCAATTTATCTTTATTCCAAACAGGATCCAAACAGAACCGAGCATATGGCTTTCTTGAAGTCGAGGAGTACTCGATAAAAGAGTTAGTCAGAAACGCACGACGAGACCGTAAGGAAGTACGACGACAGATTAACATATAAGTATGACGAACACTTTATAGACACTTGATCAACATATTCCTTGTATCCATATCAAATACGTTTACTATTCTTCAGAAAATATTTATTGCTTTATAAAAAAATACTACATTTACTATGTATGTGTGGGAGAGGGACTCGAGCTATGGTCATGTTAAGTTGTAAAAATGCCTGCAAGAATGTCGATGTCGTTGTGGTTTGGGTAACTTATTCTAGGGCGTTGACTTCATTGTTTTTAACCTCTTGATGCCTTTGGCCACATATGTGGACATTTAATTTTTTATAATTATAATTAATGTTATGTCATTAATAAAAAGACAAAAAATTTGATAATAAATTATTCATTACAGAATCTCTTAATAAAAAAAAATAAAAATTTTATGGTTTGACTGTACTGATAATGTTACTTCCTAAACTAAACTAAACTAAAAGAACTGAAAAATCCTTCAAGATGTCACGACAAAAATTGTATAAGACGAACTCGTTACATTTGTAAGAAATGTGAAGAACCGGTATGTCCGAAATGTATGAAATTATTTCACTTATAAATTACTATTAAACAAAACGAATAAATTGTAATAAAACAAAAAAATTAAGTCATTTTTGTTTCACTGTAAGAAGATCGTCCTTGGAAAGGTTAAGTCAGCCTCAACAGCTTAGGCTATTTCGAAGATGCACATCTGACATATGTGTTGAAAGGGTTAAAGGAAAGAGTGAGAGCGAATCGAGTGTGATTGCGATATTGTTTATGTAGCCACTGTCGAAGCCTTGTGATAACTGTCTTGTATTGTGCGTTATTATATATATATATTGGTTATTTTTTAATTACGTGTACAGCTGATTCCTAAATCCTCCCAATCCCACACGAATAAATTATCGATTCGGTTCTATTGTTATCGATAAATAAATGTTTTTATCAAATTGTAGGATCTTTGATGAAATTCCGCAATTTCGAATTTAAGGAATTCTGTTGAATTGCGAATTATTTTTACTTGAATTTGGTATTTATTTAATTTTTTAAATAAACTATATTAATTCGCGTGTACTGTATTTATATATCATAATATATTCTTCAAAGAATTGATTGAAACGAACGGCGAATATCGTCATAGAAGATTGATAGAATTATACTCGATTCTAAGTAGTAGAGGTCAATAATTCTCTTTGGCCGGTTTTAAGCTATCTTTACAATTATACTTTCGATAGTCGCGATAAATACTTCAATCGAATAAGAGAAATAACTGGAATGAAAAGAGGATCCAATCATGGTTCATACGTTTCATTTATACATGAATTATAAATAAAGCGAGCTAATATAAAAATATATGCATCTTCTCCTATGAAACGAAGAACGTTGCTATTATGCTACCGCAGAATCCATCGCATGTCCAAGGATAATGATGATTCTCCTTGGTGTTTCTTAATGAATATTGATGAACATGTGCAAGAAATATAGATTAAACAAAGCGTAATACGCATTAATTATACAATGCAAATGTAATGCCAACGTGAAGATTTCCTTTCGTAATAAGACTGTCCCTTGTATAATCGTGATCAACGTAATGATTAAGATAAGGCTGCCATTGATGTTTTCTACAATACATTGAGTTAATAAGAAGGTAATTTCGGTTTTTATAATTAATTAAATCAATTATGTTGAACTAAGTTAGGACATCAGGTTAAAATGAGAACTTCGAATAAAATGCATTTTTCTTTATAAAAGAATGTTTATTGTAGAAAATTATTATAGTTACCTGTATTTCCCCCAATCCATATAAGCTTGATAGAGGTACCCAAGAAGAGCGAATTTATCCTCATGTTGTCGAATGCTCTTCAAAGCGCCTCTCCATTTTCGAACGGCAGCTTGCTGTTTGTGGGCACGATACAGTTTCAAGCCTTGTTCTACCTATGACGTAATAATGTAAACACGTGCGTCAAAATCATGATACCAGGTTATGCTAAAACGTATGAAATGACAGTCCAAATTAAATAGAGATCAAACGAGCGTTTGAGTTGAACAAAATTCGAATCCTCGTCTATTAATAAATGGTATATTTTAACCCGTGTTTTTGTTTTATCACCACGTAAATACTTCAATTTTCGTAACATAGTGTTTGGCAGATCCATGATGATTCTAGTGATTGTAGTAATAAATAATACTTCAAAATAATACATTTTAGAAAATCTTCAGGTTTGGAAAAATCCAGTTACGATAATCTGTATTTTTTACATCGGTGTTACTTGTATAAAATGTATTACCTCAGTTCGCGACAAATTTACCAACATTCTCTGATTTATAATATTCAATGACTTCACGACAAGAGAAGAAAGAAAGTGTATTGATAGAGGGGATAGCGTATAGGATGGTCAAAAATGTCCTTAAGCTCATTTTACTATAGAAAGGACGTTGCAAGAAAATAGCCGCGTTTTCAAAACCATATTGTAAAAGTACCACAATCCTGGAAAATTACTGCATTTTCCGAATCACGTTAAAGCAACATCGCGTTGCAAAAATGTCGCTTAAGTTTTGCTGTACGGCAAAACCGATCGATCGGGATTTTTTTTCTACGGTCGCGACGTCGGAGAGGACGAACTCCAAGAGCGCTGACCCACGAGAACAAAACTGACGACAAAACTACGAGAAAAACTGAACAAAGAGAAGCTCCGGCAGAAAGTCGATGTTTTTCACGTCATACGATGAATTACGAATACCGAAAAGCAATTGAGGTTTCGTGGTTTCGGAATACACAGGAGAGCGAGGTCGTAGGTACGAATGAAAGATCACCCGTACGAGATTTAGAATTCACGTGTCGGCCATTATCACGCATCGTGGAATCCTCAAGTAGATAATGCGATGCACGAGGGGCGAACCAAGAAGGCCGTATCGATTCAACCCTGAACTTTGTCCTCGGGGGATTAAAGCGCCTCTATAAAATATAAATAGATCGCTCGAAGGTACGCAATGAATGTACTTGACATTACCTGATTTACACGTGCGTGCGATCCATGAAAAATCACAAGTATTTCAGGACTACTACTCACGTTGGCATTGGATGCGATATGAACGAAAGCGTAAAATTCAAAATAGCCGGAAACGTTTCTCACGAATCCAACATGCTACTTATTTATTTATTTATTTATTTCCATTAAAGCGTGTCTAATGGAAATAAACTAATTCATATTAGTCGCAGGTTAGGACTTTTTATGTGTCTCTTATTTAAATATAATATTAGCTCGCGTAATATGAAATATCGGATTATTCAAAGATCAAATATTCAAATACCATTATATAAAATATTTTTAAAAATATCTGTAAATACAGATACAGTAACTTAAACACTATTGTTAGAACTGTAAAGAAGCACAACAAAAAATTATAACTTTTAAATATACACATCTAAACACTACAGTAATCAATTCGTGAATAATGAGAAATTCGACATTTCGTATTACACGACTTAATATAATTTGCCAATTGGTCGATAGATTTTTCAGCAATGACGTATCTGAGTAACAGCGTCTGCGAGAGCAGCAATACGAAAGAGAAGTAACGATCGACGTAATTGACAGTAGAATCTAAAATCTAGTTATCGAGTTCCAAATTCGTACGCGCGAAAGGAAGTACGTCTCGTAATTTAATTTCATGTAATTAATGTAATTTAAAGTTCGACCATTTTTTGATTCACGATCGAAGTCTCGAACGTAACGTTGCGTTGCTAATTCAGCAGAGTTCGGGTCCATTTGGTACGTTTTATCGACAAATCGTTACTGTATCGGAAATTAATGATTACAAAAATCATGTGCAGTATTGAAATCACGAGGTACATGACAAGACTCTAAGGTACCTCGCGTTAGCCGACGCAGAAGTCATAAATTACAAGGAACACTTTATACGTTTAAGTATTCAGATTATTTTTGCTGCATTTTTATTCTAATACTGAATAAAATTTTCGAATACTTCAGAATATTATTTACATAATAGTACCAAAACATATAACATCGTCTCTCTTCTTCTTTATTGAATGTAGGTAGTAATGTCTGATAGATGCCTTTTCTTCTTAATCATCGTAATCCTTTTACATATTTTGTTGTTGTGAATCGTCTATCTTTTATCACGAATAAGTTCGATTAATTACGACGTTTGGATGTAGGAAAAAAGCATACAGTCTAAACGTACAGTAAAATCATTGTGGCGTGTAAGTGAACAAAAGCATAGCTAAACATAGACTGTTTAAATACCATACTATTCCAGGAATTAACGTTAATTTGAAAATAATTCCTTGTTGTCTAACGTCATCATCTCCTTAGCAAGTCGTTAAGTATTGCACAGAAAAGTTGTTTATGTCACATTGGTTTAGTTTTACCTTGAGGGAGATGCGCAATGATAAACAATATTTAACATTATCGACTCTTGAAACCTTGATATCAAGGCGATACTTATTCCTTTGTGAAATGCTATTTTTGTATAAAACGAAGGTCGCGTTAAATCTTCGGCTGAACGCTACCATGATTAATACGTGGGACGTACGAAACGAATGAGTTTTTGCCTGTCAAAATATTAGGTCTATCGGAAAGTTTTGACCGTTTTGAATTAAAAGAAACTAATACATTTTCGACACATTAATTAATATTTTCTGTACGATATACGCTTTCGAAAGTACGCTGCGCTTCGAAAACGATGTTTAAGATGATGAGCGTTTGTTCAGGTGGCGCGGTTAAGAGAATCATCGTGAACGACGATATCGAAAATTAGGAGAGAATGTAAAATAAAATATGTTTTCGAAAATAATATTTAAAACGAGGTCGTCTCATAAAACTAGAGTTTAATTTCATTGAAAACCGTTAGAACGGTGTGCGTGAATTCCGTGACTCTTGTTAACATCATCACGGACGCGTTAAAAGTTGCAAACTTAATTATCTCGTACAAAGCGTTATTGCTTTGTCCTGTAGAAAAGAACGCGGATAAATGATATAAAGAAAACACGAACTTTTCCCGATAAGGACGTCTAACAGCGCTTGATGTTGCTGCAATATCTCCGTTGATGGTCTTGTACACGTGTTACGAATTTCATTTTAAATATTGGTATTATGCATTACCATAGGCTAGGATACTCAGTCGGTTTGTTTGGTCGACTATTAATTTTGTAAGTTCACATTTTCCGTAATTTCCGATACCGTCATACAGCATGATTATCTTAAACATCGTTTACGAAGTACATAATCAATATAATTACATAATTATATAATTAAATAGGTTTTAGCTGGTATCATGGTTTATCATGGAAGACAATAATCAGGTAATCTGTTTGGTCAATTGGCCATTTTACAAGGCTTCATTTTCTGTTATTTCAGCGTAGTCGTGTAAAACGGATAATGCCGAAATGAAGGGGATGATGCCTACATAGTCAGACACTATAGAATTCATAATAACGTATATTAAATAGAACGGGTTGCGAAGAACACTTCGGGTCTCATTTTACTAGGTATTTTTTTAAACGAATTTTGTATCGCTTTCACAGTCACGTGTTTCTCTTAGAATGCGAAAGCAATATAATGTTATCGCAATCGAGACACGATGTCGGAAGGTATTTTCAGCGATGAAAATGATTTAATTTCTGCAGTAAGAAAATAAGTTCGTTACATCGCTATAGAAAGCGACGGCGAATAAAACGTGAGCTTTTAAAAAAATGAGACATTATTATGTTTTTCTCCATTTTACCGAACACATTACCCTTTTTTATGTGTTTATCGATTAGAATTTTTTTAGCGAATGCATCTCTGTTTAATTTTTTTTTTAATATTTGCATTAACGTAATGTAAGCTTTATATTTTGTCGAAAATCAATTTTTTCACGACTCTTTTTACATGGTAAAAATCTGCTGTATTTTTGACATCTCTCATGTCAATCGATCTACGAAAGTGGGATGCGTCAGCTCGATTTTAGACGATGCGGAGTCGATCATGACGAACAATCGTAAAAACATCCCCGGGTATTAAGTATCGGTGGGGGTTGATTACTTTACGATGCAACGCAGTATTTATGTGCACAACGTGAGTGCACGAATTTCGTTGTATGCAACGGTGGAACAGCTTCGGTTTTAGTGGTTATGAAAGGATAGCGTGACTCGAATTACCGCATCGTGCTAGCTGTAAACTTGGTAGTGACCGATAAAGGTATGGCAACAGCCGTGGGGAGATAGAGGTTACGCGAAAAGCGAAAGTGAAGAAGCACGATGATTCACTCGACCTCACCTACCCCTAGTCTCAGTACTTCGATTTGAACGGACACACGAACGTACTTTTAACTCCGTTATATATATATTTAACTACATTTTAAATAATAAAGACTTTTTATGAATAGATGCTACTGCAATTATTGTCTATTGTAAACGTATCGCGTTGTTGGCGTGTTGATTGCGTTGGCGGAAGAGTAATTCCTATTTTTTTCACGAATACATAATTGATCGATGTTTATTCTTTGTAGAAAAAATTGCGTTCTATTTCTTACTAAAGAAATCGAAATTATTTTCTTGCCAGGTTAATGTCACGATCGTCAAGCTTTTCGTGATATTCCGGTGTGCGATAAATATTCTTTAAATAATGCGATATTTTAGAATGTTGTCATAAATCTTTGGCACTGATGACGTGTCGAAAGTTACATTTGTAAAGGCCTAAGTAAGAGAAAGGGGGTTTTATTAATTGCCACTTAAAAATAAAAGGCAAGGGGCTGTGAGAGTAAAGGGAGTGTTAGAATGGATATGGTCTGATGCAAATTACGTTGTTATTAAATATCGTCCTTATTATCGAAGACTCTTTGTCACCCGTTATTTTTATATTCGTAACCTAATGTTTGCAAAATCCGAAATTTAATTATTGCAAAGTCGAGCATTTCTTTTATCATTAGAATTTCTCTTATATTCTGTATAAATTGAACGAATCAGATGATTTTGAAATCTTAATAAGCTTTAGATAAATGAAATATATAATGAATATATAGATATAAACATTAAGAGTAAAATCTACTTATATGTATATTACTTAACAAATATGAAACCGAATATCCGTTAAAGATATGAGAGAGTGTTTGAGGAACGTAGATGATCGAAAAGTTTTAAAACATGTATCTATCTAAGATCGAAATCTTACGTTTGCCAACCTGAATGCACGACCGACAGCTGCGATCGTTTTATTAAAAAATCTTGGTTCTGCGCTTTACGATGATTAACGCTCGACATCACGGAACATCAAGGCGAATCAACGACTAAGAACTTACTCTTCTTCGGGCTAATTGCTGGTCCCACCGCCGTCTACAGCCAATAAAGCACTCCCATAAACCGGTGCCTGGTCTGGTGCTCCGGTAATGGCCGTTTCCACTGCCATTCTGATGCCTGTAATCCTCTTCCGTGAATTCGCAGACATCGAGAGGATGTCGCGAACCATCCGGACTACCCAGGAGCGCGATCGCCGATAGTTGATGACTGGCCGATCCACTGCGTAATCATAAAAGAAAAAAATTTAATCAAAGAAAACGAGAGACATCTGAGTGACGCGATTTCTCTACGTAGATCGTATAAAGGAACGCTTTGTACAGCCTAAGGGGTTGATATTAGTTAGAAGAGAGCCTTTGTTCGGATATTCTCGAAGTGATGGCAATCGGGGAAAGGATTTATTATTTTGAGAAATTTTGTACCTAAGATTTTTAGAATTAGGGTAATTTATTTACTGTAACGGATCGTGAGAAAAGAAATGAAAATGTGTAAAAGGAAATGTTGAAGATAGTTCTTTCGTTATTTATTTTCTCGATTTTCTTTAGAAACATGGGAGATACTTAAATGCTGTGCTGTTAATACCTTTGGGTTCTTAGAAAAAGTGAAATATTTGGTCGTGAATAAGCTTTTATTTCTTCCCTGTCGAGTTCTTAAATTACTCGTTATGATGAGATTCTGCTCGAAAAATGTACCAATGCTCTTTTACAATAAACTGTAAAGTAATTTCAAACACTTCCAGTATTCATAGTTGAAAAGATGAAATCGACGTTTCACTACTTTTTTAAAAATATTCATACGTTGGTTACGTGTAACAGCAGACTGTTTTATTTATGATGGTGGTCATCAGTAACCAAAGTACCTCGAATATTATATATTATTATTATATTAATTTATTATATAATAAATATTATATTAATCATAATTCTCCAAATAGAATGAACAACTAACAAATCTTGAATGTCACGGATAAGTATAAAATGACAATGAATACGATAAACGTTCCATGATTGTTTTGCCGATGATAAATATTTTATAACTGTAAAAATTGAATGTGCTAACAAACATTGGTTGGCTATTTTCTACGCGAGTGGTTTTTAAATTTTAAAAGAAAAATAACGAAGAAAATGGATCGTCATCATTAAAATAACGTGGAAAAATTGGAAGCAGAGGAGAGAAATTGCGTTTATTTTATAAATCAACAGATGTATTTGATCCGTGATTCTATATTAAATACAAACATAAAACATTTAAACGCAGATTCAAGAATTGCTGAAACGCTCGCTTATTCGAACGTTTCGCGTTGATTGCGGTAAAAGATTAAAAGTCTTCTGAGTACGCATCAATTGAGAATGCAACAATTTGCAACAAAGATTGAAATACATAGAAGAATCAACGATGCATTTTCATAAATACACTACATCGATAAACACAAGTTGATATTTGTCTATCGAGGTATACGAACGCGTATTCAGTCAACGAAGTGTGAATCTTTCTATAACGAGCCAGCGTTGCGTGAAGTTGTTATTTCAAGCGAATGAAGTCTTCATCTGTCATTTTTAATACATTGACGAATAGAAGCGAAAAATATCAACCAGACAGTCACGATCGTTTTTATTACAAATTTTGGTCCTTCGCTTTACGCCGACGAACACATTCCTATGGAAACTTTAGAAACGATTTATTTTCGGTATCTGACTCACGGCTTATTCTTCTCTTTTCTTTATTTCTCTTCTTTTTCCACCAATAAATTTCAATTCCACGATGAAATAAACCAGGCAAAGGAATGAAGGTAAAAAGGTAAAGTCCGTTATAAGTCAGGGAGGAATGCTAAGTTATAAGATTATGGAAATTTAACCCATTAAGGGCAAAATATTTAATTATGTTTGTACACGTTATAATATTATGTTCTATTATTTTACACCAATTGTATTATTATTATTGTTATTATTATATTACAATTACATACGATACAAAATAGTATTGCTAAGCAAAATTGTATTAATGTCCGAAATTTGTCATTTATTTGGACAAAAGCATAACGGTTTAAATGGCAACCTTGAGGCGAAATGGGTTTAACGGGAAGTATAACATTTTAACAAACGTAAATGTGAATGCGCTGAAAACTCTTTTAAAATTGTACATTATTTCTTCCATTCATTTGAGTATTATAAGCTGTTTGTCAGATGAGAAACATACAATGAAATGGAACCATTCGTACGATAAAACCGAATCTCACAGGCAAAAGTAATGTTAAATTGCTACGTAATGTACAATTAATAAATTTATATTTTGTAATTTTTAATAAAGTCGCCGTACTCTTCCTTTTATATTTTATATTTTTTATTATTTTTTAGTTCCCAAGCAAAATTTTTAGAAAATTAAGATTACCATTTTAAGAAATATTCAGTCAACGGACAAATTTTATTTGGTTTCTGAACATAGTCGGAAGTTTCGACGTTAACGATGTAGGAAGACGTACGATCCTCGAGGTTTTCATAGATCAAGAGCATCGCATGTTCAGCCGTTGGTTAGTCATCGATTGAGTCAACGACTAGCTGTAGACATTTTACAATTAGACGACAGCGCTGTCTTAAACTTGTGTACCGGTTGATGGAACGCCTACAAGATAAAGCATTCTTGGCTAGTCTCCCAAAGTTTGAGTTTGCGAACTTCACGTTGGGCTGCCCTTAAACTCGCTCAAATCACACGTAGCTTTATCTACCGATTATCCTGTACCGCAATGCGACCAATGCAGTTATCATAGAATCGAAGTTAACCTTGTGTGATACGCCCGAAAGTACAAATAGCACTATCAACACTGATATCGCACCAGTTAAGGCGGGCAAGCAATATCTTTAACTATAAATCGAATTATTGACTTGCAACCTTTCAAGTGGAAGAAATAAATTTTGCTTAAGGTTAAGGTTTATTAGCAGCTAACGAATATAGCAAAGTATAATAATGAGGTAGATTGTTCTGGAAGGAAATATTAATTTTCATTTCAAATAGAATGTCTCGAACGCAATCATCCACAAAGATTTTAAAATAAATATCATCAACGAAGAAATCAGTTGCTTCAGTAAAAAATACGTGCTCAGAAGCGCAAACCACCTCAACATGCTGGTATGAAACCTACGAAATGAAGACAGCATAATCAGAAAGTCGTAGAAAATCAAGCCAAAAGACCTTTAAAATAGATTCCTAATATAAAACTAAAAACTGCACAAGCTGGGCATCACTGGATACTTGCTGTGAATCCTGTTAACGTTCTCTGCTATGTCATCAACATTGCTGAGTGTGATAATAATAGCAAATTGTGATGGTTTATGATAATAAAAAATAAAAGAAAAGTAGGATGCGTGCAAAATTATGTGAACCAACGATTTCTGACTATTTTCGCAGAGTTTCTGCGTATCTCACTTTTACATCGGTATTTAAACATTATATGAATTAAACAAATATATTTTTAAAAAGTCGTTAACGATATTATCAAAGTAAATCGTAAAGTGAAGATGCAAGATATAGCTAACACTCTAAAGATATTAAAGGAACGTGTAGGTTTATTTTGCATTATCCGGCATTTAGGCCAGGAACTTATCAGCCGATGTGTTATATTTCGTTACATCGATAAATATTTAATAATTCGTTCTACTATAATTGACAAATTACAATCATTAAATATAATCGGTTAAGGTTAGAAATTTGTAATCAGTACTGTGGTCATCGGTATCGTTAATGATAAACACAATATTGCAGAGTTGATGCCTCTATTCATCAAGTAACGATTTGTTACTGTTGCCACGAGAAATACTGTCCGATGTTAAACAGCCTCGTTAAATTCAGCCTCTGCGGTGGCACGCGAAATATTTACAATTAGACAGAAGTAAGCAATACGTATGTGTACAAATATCGAGTAATCCAATTGCGACTTGCGGTGAGTCGTTACAGTACTAAAAATATAATTTTAAGATTGCATCGTATTTAATATTCGTTTACTTAGTCTAGATTTGTATTTCCACTTTCATCTTTTTCGATATACTTTTTAATATTTCATTATTATCACTAATAAGTGTGTCGGGATGAAATTTCGATTCTTTTAATTGAAGATTTTCTTTTATTTGATAAAAAAGGGGTTACAAAATTTTATCGAACGTAACTGCCATCGTGAAAAAACTTCACGTTTTGATACGATTCGTTTAACGAGCCAGTTTTTGATTTTTTCGAAATAAATGAAATGCTGTTCGGCAAGTGCGAGTGCCATCGATAAAAACAAGTAATAATCTGATGGTAAATCAGATGGTGACCAAGTCTGGTATTTACGGCGGGCGGGATAACACTTCCCATTCGAATGCTTTCAACATATCTTGAACTGGTTTTGCAATACGTGATCTAACATTGTCACGCAGCAAAATCACTTTACCGTGCCTTCTGGCTCATTCCGGTAGTTTCTCAATCAATGCGTGATTCAAATTAAGTAATCGTTGTCGATGGCGATCTGCGGTAATCGTTTCATCAGGTTTCAATAGTTTGTAACAGACCACACCTTTCTGATCCCACACTTAAGATAAAATGCTCTGAACTTGGCACGTAATTAGACGTATCAAGAGCGAAGAAAAGTATATTGTTTACATTCTTGCGAATTGACGTGTACTAAATTTTAAAGATAGCAATGCTTCAGAACGTAACAGCTGTTGATGACCTGGAGTATTGTTATTATTATTATTATATAAAAAACCAGAAAATGTTTTTCCTTTTTAGATTCACGTCTGATATTTCTCTTCTCTTTAGGGGTTAGATACCAAGTAAAGTGGAGATTCCGCGGCAATGGTAGCAACGCATTTATTCGCTCGTTCGTCTTCATGCGCTGTGCCTCTGGCTTTTCTGCCTGGGTGGTCGATGATTACATCCATTGAAACACTTTCGGCAGCCAGATTATATCTAGCCGATCCTTAGGTTTTTCGAGGTACGGATTTTTTCCTTTTAGTCGTCTCTTACGACTGGCAGGGAATACCCTGGGCCTATTCTTACTCGAAACCTACTCAGATATTGTTATTATTATTATTTTTATTATTATTTATCATTTGAAGCTCGAAAGTATATTACCGCATCGACACATGTGCGTCATTTGTCTTGATTCTACGTTAGATCAACCCATGCTTTCTATGACCCTATTGTTTTTAGGTCCACTTTAATGTCCTTGATTTTATTTATAGTTTATATTTAAAAACATGTCACTATTTTTGTCTTATATTTTTCATATCTCATACAATAGAAAAGTTAAAAAGAAAAATTGTCAAGATATTTAAAACGTACAATATACAATTGAAATTTGTGACAAGAACATTTTGTTGTTTGAACAATTTTATTTTGTATTTATTATAATTTGGTATATAATTTATGCCGTTAGTTTTTTGTTGTAAATTACAACAAATATGCGCGTTTACATTGACAACAAAGTGTAACCTGTGCTAGTGTTAAAATTGAAACTCAATAAAAGTCTAGATACCTTTGTTTCAGAGCATGTCATTTTCTAAGAGAAACTTCTGGCTTGACGCGCTTACGTGCGCTCTAAATTGTCTTCATCGCTGACAGCTCATTTTGGTAACTCAGCTCTTTGAGTCTGCTCGTTTGCGTCATTACATCTTTGTCTCTCTATTGTTCCGCCGTAAAATCCCTCGTTAACTCGAAATATGTAGCATACGCGTAGTTAGACGTACGACTATATAAGCATTTTCCATACATTATTACGCTAACGATAAAATATAATGACTTTTTACCTTTTACTTCGATTATCGACTTTGAGAATAAAATTACATTAGCCTTAAATTTACTGTCGAACGGATTTATTTGATAATAAAAAATGGTTGGATTTGTCAGGACAGATCCTATCTGTAAAACGTTTTATCGTACGTTTGAACTTATGTCTACGCATCGGTATTTACGTTATTATTATTAACAAATTGTATTAATCGTTAACGAAAGATATATTAGGTCGGGAAGAAAGTTCTTTTGTTCAAGGGAAACAGACAGAGCCTGTTCAACATCGGCACGGACATAGACATCTATTAGGTCGTCGAAAAAGTCATGACGCATTTCTTCTATGTTTTGAAAGTGTATTTATTTATATAAAAAATAAAGTTCAACCAATGATATATTGCCCATTTTGCTCGATAACTTTTCGCCATTTTTCAGTAAGCTTCATAATTCATCGTTCATAGAAGGACCTGTCTTTATCGGCAAAAGACTGAACAAAGTACTGATTTATAGCCTCATCTGAATTGAACACTATACCACGCAAGAAGTTTTGAAGAGAGCGAAACAAGTAGAAGTCTGCGGCGCAAGGTCAGGCGAGTATGGTGGGTGTGGCAACACATCCCATCCAAGTTCCAATAACGTTTGATGAGGGATCAAACTTGTGCGTGGCCCCGCGTTGTCGTGATGAAACACAACTCCTTTACGATTAACGAGATCTAGATGATTCTGGATGATGGATTTGTCCAAATTATTCAATTGCCGACAGTACAGTTCCGAATTGATTGTTTGGTTCCTTAGTAGAAGCTCAAAAAACACGACTCCTTTAAAACTTCATTATACTGAGAGCATAACCTTCCTCTGATAAATGTCTGCTTTCGATGTCGCTTGAGGCGGATCATCATGCCGGAATCAAGACCGTTTGCGCACCACATTGTTTAATGATCATGTCGCAGATATTTATGCCTCCGTCAAATGAACTTCTTTGAGTTTATGAGAAACCCAAACATTGAACTTGCTTGTGTATTCCAGCTTCTTTAGGTGTTCGTGAACGGTTGAATGATGGCTAGTGGCGATCATTTCAATACATATATATATATATATA
>JAITYT010000327.1:424203-440945 GCA_025433975.1 Liostenogaster flavolineata
AAAGTAATATTTAATTCTGTTTTGCAACACTCTTTTAAAATTGATCTGCGATTGTCTCTATCCTTATTTTCATTAACAGCAGTCTTTCTCAATACATAATTCGTTTTTGCTTATTGTCATTTTATTATTTTGTTTGAGATAATTCAACATGAGTCAATAAAAAGTAATATTTAATTTTTTTAATAATACTCCTTTATTTCATGGCTTGAAAGGACCTCTTGTTGGTTTGAAAAATTAGTTAGATGCCAAGCGAGTCATGGAACAGCTTCAAAAAATGACCTACGATTATATTTTTCCCTATTTCCATCGATAATAGTATTTTTCATCATATGATTTATTTTTACATATTGACACTGTATCACTTCGTTTGAAATCGATAATACATCGATACATAAAATTTTCTTTGTTCACAGCTTAAAAGAACGTTTTTTCGGTTAGGAAAACTAACTAGATGCGAACGAGTTGTAGAACAGCTTCGAAAACTGATTTCCTATTGTTTCTATCTTTATTTTTAATAACAGCAGTCTTTCTCAACGCACGATTCATTTTTGCTTGTTGGCATGGTATTATTTCATTTGAGATAATCCAACGCACTTTGTTATTGCGTAAATTCAACGAAACGGAAAATTACGTTCGTACCAAACAAATTGGATAGCGCTTTTAATCAACTTTATCGCGAGCGCGGATCTCCCCGCTTTTCTTAACCGGGAACTTGAGAAATTGCACACGACTTAGCATAGTTTTCTTCGAACATCCGACGCAAACTCGATACTGCTAGACAATGCGCGTCGATGTTCGTCGTGATCGATAAGATCAAGTCAAAAGTTTTTCCTGATCTCGCATAATAAATCGTTGCGACTCAAAGCTTTACAACACGTGCGTTCGAGCATAAGGGAGCATTCGCGATATAACGCAAGATGAAACGATAAATAGTCGACGTCGTACGATACATCGCCGTAGTTGGCTGTCGTTGATGTGACGAATTTTATATTTTCTTGCGATTTATAACGACTAATTCCTCTCTCCATCGAAATTTAACTTTTTAAATATTTATAAGATATGTAGCGGCTTGGCGATTATTATTAATATTATTGAGGTTCTGATAAATGTTTACATATTATTAAATGTGGGAGGTGATTCATTGTCTCGACTAGAAAGTAAGCAAGACCAAGAAAGAACACCACCTACAGATATATATATATATATATAAGATAAGATATAAATATTTATAATTATAAGAGAAAAGTCTGTTTTCGCAACAAAGTAGTTGTTTCGAATAAGAACACTCTCCCGATCAAAGACGAGCCTAATTTTTTAAATATTTACCTTCCAAAATTCCCTCCGTCACGGAACTCTCAGCAAAATGTTCATTTTGCTTAAGGATACTCTCTCGATTAAAAAGAAGCCTAACTTTTTAAGTATTCGTTTTGTTGTAGTTGTTTTGAATATGGATGAACCTAACTTTTAAAGTATTTATCCTCAAAAATTCCCTTCGTCATGGAACTCTCGGCAAAGCACTCGTTTTGATTAGGAATACCTTATCGCAACAAACATTGATGCTTTGCCTTGATGAGAGCAAACGCATGCCAGTTACGCTCAAAGAACGACGATCGATCGCCCAAGGATCCGATCAGTTCCATGTCAGTGTCATCGCGCCTCCACTTTCGGTGAAGATCGTCGCCCTAACGCGTTACCAAGCCGCGATTATCATCGGCGAGGCTCGATGAGCTCGGTGAACCACCAAGGGTGTCGAGAGACACGCGATCGCGTCGGGGTGCCTTGCGAGTTGAAACGGGGCGCAGCGCCACCCCCGTGCGATCGCCACTCGAGCGCAAAACGTCATAATAGCGGCTCTGTGTCGGACTGATATCCAATGAAAGCTGTTATTGGCGCTCCGTTGAACGCGATATAGACGTGGGATTTTGTAACGATCGTTCCTCTATGGCTTTTCTCTCGCCTCGTCGCGCTGCCGGCCATCTTTCTTTTCTCTCTTTTTCCCCCTCCCGCTATTGGGCTTCCATCGAAGTCCAGCTTAACCGGCGTCGTTCGCCTCGTTACCCAGACCTTCCCCCGCAACCATCCTCGCCCATTTTCGTTCATCTTCCGTCCAACCACTGCCGTTAAATCGGCACAGTTCGTCGAAGGTGCGTCCTTCTCTTGTTCATTGCAGGGTTCCACGTAGTGAACGGGCGCTGTGTGGGTGTCCGTCTACGTACACGGTGTACAGCGGTATTCGTTGATGTTCCGAGCTGTCCTCGTAGCACGTTTCATCCTCTCTAATACGATCGACCCATGGAGGAAGCTCCGTTGTTGTTCGGACACAAACAGTAACTTCGAACAGTCCTCGTTACTCTTCTATCGTGCATTCCATGTTGAGATCGCAGACGACAAAGCGTCAACCAAGGTGTTACTCCCCTTTTGCGATCGACTTTTTTAAGAGATTCGAGTAGGTTCGAAAATCGGTTCTTACGCGCGTTCTTTCGTTCATCTATGCGAATGTTTATGGGACGAAATTTAGAGGAAAGTGAGGTTCGTTGAAGATAGGAATCGATCCTCCACTTGTAGAGTTTTTTGATTTTTAGTTTTGGGGGTGAATGATGCAAATTTGGATTTAAGATTGTCTGTACTTTGCACTAGAAGCGCAGGCACCATATTGGATTTGTTTAATTCTGGTGAATTCTGTCGATTCTGTTGAAATTTACGTATGATGTAGTTTTTATACAAATATTTTGACACTTCTTTTGTTTTATCTAAGAATATTCATCTTCAAGGATGGAAACCAGCCAAAAAAATTTGAGTGATAGTTTATTTTATTAAATATTTCGGAACGTATCAGAGATAAAAGATTTGTACTAATGCTAAAGCTAAGTTAAGTGTAATCATTTTAAATTAGCTCTAAGAACTTCTTCACACCTTCAAAAAATGTTCTCGAGTGCAAAAGGTTAAATCACATTTATTTAGGTGTTCTCGAACGAACGTTTGAAATGCCTCTTTTTCGATTGCATTTGTTTTTTTTTCGTCGGCGATAGACGTCACACGATGCCAGCGTATAAAAATCGAGCAAGAATTCGACTTTGAATAAACGACAAGATTTTATTTCTCGAAGATTTCTTAATAAATAATCGAAAATATGAAAAATATAATTTCAAGGATTCTCGAAATCGTAGAAGATCGTTGTTCGTCTCTGTAACTTCAGCAACGTTTCGGTAAAACTTCGTCTTTCTCGTCAGGAATAACGAAACGTTCGGTGTGATCGTATCGATTCCATTGAAAATTCTAGGAATATCGATTGTTTTCTCGATATCAAACTTTTTTTCATAGTCAATGAATTTTTTAACTTTGTCCTCGAAGTTTTTCGATAAAAATTGCAACTTACGGGATCGCAGGCAAACCAAAGAAATGGCACGAGAAACTGCTTCGTCTAATATTCCGTCAACTTCTGCTGGATACCATGGCGCGAGAGTTTCTTCGTTATTTTCGTGAATGATCGATGCGTCGACTGACATTACAACGTAACGAGATTTATTTTGTGGTCTATGATGTATTTCTTCTTAAACAATTTTTCCGCCATTTTAAGTAGAATAATCTCATTGAAATTATCGATTGTGTTTGACACAAGCTCGAATTAAAAATTAGACTTCGACAAAGCAGCTTGTTTAAGTAAAATCGTGAAAGGAGTTTTTAAAAAGAAAATCGTGAATTACTGACAATTCGGTTTAAATTTCCACGTTCTCGAAAAGAAGCACCGATCGAATTAACGATGGTGGTTGATCCTCGAAATTCACGAGTTCCTGCAGTCAATGTGGAATGCGAATGCTTATCTACGCGTTCTTCATGGAGAAAGAGCGTCGAGTTTAAGGCTCCTTGATCGTTAAAAAGTGATATCGCCAATTCGTGGGACGACTGAGAACTTGAACGATAGGTGGAACGAATTCGGTCGAATTCGATACTCGTTATGAGAATAAGATTTTTTTTTAACTGTTTGAATAATAAACGGCGAGATCGCGCTTACGTTCAATGTTAAAACGTGATAGAAAATCGGTTAGTAAAGTCAAGCTGACTACTCGGATTTGGTCGATGCGTTTTTTTTACTGTTACGAATTGTGGAGGTTGCACTAAACTCAAATAAACAGTTACAGAAGTTTACGGATGTAAATTTTAAAATATTATAAAACAGCATTGCATAAGATTTAAATATATATTTAGAAAATTATAATTTGGAGGTCATCGAATCACTGAAGGCCATATAAATAATGAATAAATAAAATAATAAGGTAGATCAACGTTAAAACGTTACACACTTGTAATATTAGCGATAAAATAATATTTTTAATTTATTGAATACAATATCTCTATTTATATTTACAGGAACGTCACGGTAATATTTAATTCACTGGGTCAAGACTTATTGCTTCTAAGTGAAAAACCAACGAAATTGCTGTATGAAACAAAATAAGCGCGATTGCGTAGCTTGGCATTTTTCGACCAAATTTTAGCAAAGGCTGGTGGTACTCAGACGGTTAACTGCGCATCGTCACGCAGAAATGGATTCAATCGCGAAGCCACTCGTCTTCGTAAGAGCCGTTCTCCTTCGAATATTTCCGTCCTCCTTTCGTCGTCCTTGCCATCGTTCGCGACTGTCATTTCATTTTGCGCTATCCTGGCTACGCGAACGAGCTCACCCGACTGTAGTTTCACGCTACTCGAATAAAACGAGATCCTTTTTATTCCCGTGGAATTTAACGAGAGCGTCTACGTCTCCGTAAACTGCATCGACACTCGAAAGAAATGCTTCGTATCATTAGAATATCGCGAGGAATTTATTCATCGTCAAGATTCTCACCACTTTCACCAAACGAATTCTTTCGTTCATCGAGGAGCATCGGTCCAATGATAGACGTAACTTTACCGTGAGTTCGAGAGAGGCGAATTTACGCGACGATGACGACGAATATTTATTCGAAAAAACATGGCCGTCCCTCGTCGATAGAATTTAACGAGGGTATTCGCAACGAAATTCCACGCTCATCCAGGAAAACATTCCTTTTACATGACTCCGGAAAATCCGTGCCACGTTCATTTTTTCGAGAGTATCGTAGCTCCCGTATAAAATCTCGAAACGTTCGCGAGACGATGAAGCAAAATTATCGCACGTATCGAAGGTGTTTTACAAAATCTGTAAAAAACTGTGTGCAGACTGGTGAAAGCCGTGACACATTGCAACACATAGTAAAACTCGCGTGACGCGTGTATATTATTGTATAATATTGATTTTACGAAGACATCAGTATTTTGCAAGTGTTAATTCATCATTTTTATTTCACTATTATTCTCGAGTCTCCTCTTCTTCCGCGTACTCCTAGAGATCAACAATGGAAGGAGTGGAGCCATTGAAACTAGGCTTTCTGACTGAACTTCTCCTTTAATGTATTATAATTTGAGAAGTGGAAAAATTATCTTCGATAGAGTTTTCTGCTGATCATGAAATATTTATTACCCCAGAGCCTTTTATTGAATTTCAAAGAAACGATATCTCGTGAATATTTCTTACGTCTACGGCACGATCTGTTTCGTCGAGTTTCATCGAAGAGAGGCGTCCATTCTATTCGACGTCGCTCGAACAACGTGCAAAAATCTCCCATAGAGTCGATATCTCTGCGAGAGATCTTGGTGAAAGAGCGCTGGTTAAGCACTGTCGTGAATAAACACCACGTTATCGGAATCGTTCCTCCTGACATTTTACCGCAAAATTCATGCGAAATATTCATAGTTGACGCTTTCTATCACAGTAGACGCGCTTCAATGTGACGCGAAATAAATTCGACGTCGCATCGTATCGCATCACGGTGAATATTGATAACTCGATTTTGACAATTTTGTGGGAGATCAAATTTAACGAGCGACATTGCTGTTTTCGCGTGGCAAAACGAGATCGATTTATTAACCGTATCTTGTCGAAAAGTAATATTTCCGCGTCGCTCGTCGCAAGTGATCGATAGATGCGAAAAGGTGGTAAATAAATCGTAGTCTCAAAATTAATCGTTTTATCATTGATACAATGATGATATGATGCAAGTTTTGTTTAAAAATAATCATCTTCAAACGATAGATCATCGAATCCTTCTCCTCCAATTGTATGTGCTAATGTTATGATATTAAAAAATTCGGTCGTATTACGAAGGACGGTATCTTTTTAATACATTTTGGCAAAACAGCTTTCCAACGTGCTTTCAAAGTTGATGGTCTTAATTCAGTCAGCGCTAATTCAAATTCATTGATACAATCCATAATTGAAAATTTCTTCCACACATCAACGACTGTTAGTGTTTCATCGTTTAGTTTGTCCAAAACGTATTAAAACGTTCGCTTTACGTAGTATGTTTCAAATGTTACAATAATACCTTGATCTAACGGTCGTATCAAGGATGTAGTATCAGGCAGCAAAAAACAAAATTGTTTGGATGTTCTAACACATCGATTGATAAGTTTCTGGTCTGACAGACAAATGGCGCCACAAATACAAAATTAATATTTTTTTTTTTAGAAAGCACTAACCTTCAAAAGGTAGCTGTAATAATTTCATGACGATCTGACGTTTGGTTCAAAAGTTACAATGGTTTTAGTGAAATAAAAGAACCTCGTGTGTTGATAGAACATTGCTTTTTGGTGGGGAAAAGCACCGTTGAAACGAAAGCTTAGCTTGATAAATGTTATCCGGACTCTGCACCAGGAAAATCGACCATTATTGACTGGTTTGCTGAATTTAAACGTGGCTATACGAACACCGATGATGCGGCACAATCTGGCCGCCCAAAAGAGGTAGGTACGGTACGATAAAGATATCAAAGGAACGTGTAGATTTTATTTTGCATTACCGGGCATTATTTTTAGATCGGGAACTTATCAGCCGATGTGTTAAAATCGAATGGCCGGGTGCATTGTCAATAATCGATTCTAATTCTAATTCGAGTTAAATCAAAATCGTGTAAAAGCAGAATTGAGTGTAAAACGCCCTCTAGTATCTTCTTCTACACTAGTACTCTTCAGTATAGTCAGTATTTTCGTCAGTATTTCGATCGTTCTTATTATTTGCTGTTTCATTGCACGGTTATGCTGGTTCATTCAGTTTGTGATCTTACATTAATACATCACGCGATCATTGATACTCAATCATTAAGTTACTCGATCGTTGGTTTCACGCCAAGTATTCAATTATATCAGAAGTTGTTAAACCGTCGTATCCCGTCGACTTGATATAAATAAAATTATATTTGTCGATGTTACACTAAAGAGTGTGCAATTTTGTGTGATATATTGTGAGAATTTTAACCCTTGACGTGGTTCCTCTACTAAGCTAGTTCACACTCCATCTTGCGTGTTTGTTCAACATTCGCAGAGTCCGCGAATTGATAGCCGAACGGCCGAGCTTCGGGTCAATTCCACTCTCGACGAATAGTCGTCAGCAGGACGACACTGGAAAGCTCCTGGACGGTGCAATAGCATAATAAAACATTTATGTTGGCGCCATGGGCGATCCATGTAAAATTTGCGTGGCAGTCGACATGTTAAAACACGTTTCGAGATTTGTTGTACGTTTATTTTCTCGATTCGTTTCGCTAACGAAGATTCAATATTTTTTATACGATGGCTTTCGACGAAAACATGGAAATGTTGGTAGAGAGATTGCAAACGCTTTTATTTCACGTCGACTAAGTCGACTTTCAGGAATATTTGGTAGCTTTAAACGACAAAAACACATATGTAGTCAAACATCGCGAAAAGCACCTGCTTGAAATGTTAAATCGTGATAAGTCCGTAATCTCTACAAAGAATCTAAAAAGTAAAGAGCCGAACTTTTTACGTTTTATCGACTTCTCTTAAGTTTTCGACACTCAGAATATGAATTGAAAGTTAAAAATTAGGTTTTCAGAGTTCAAAACGTCGTACAAATTAATCCATTACTGAATTTTTCAACATTAAAAATCGTGTTTTAAGGGTCTCTTTACCTAAAGCTTGCAAACTCTAGTGTAAATTAAATAAGAGTAGTATGACGTAATGAACGAAGGTTTTTACGATAAATATTTCGATCTACGTGAGACGTCGTTACTTCGACGTCTCATGAAGATTTCTCATTTGCTGCTAATCTCGTCTTTACCACTAAACAGGTTTCTCAGCATTACGTCGATATGTTTTATTAATATCGAAGATCCCGTTTCGATCTTTAATAATTATCTTTGGTTTTAATCACAATCACGGCGATGACGATAACAACGATCCACTATTTACCATGTAACGCATGGATTTTATAGTCCAATATCAATATCCCAATAGAGATCGACTCGTGTGTGGTTTCCTTTGGCAATTATCGCAACTGTCGAGTTAGTCGAATCGGCAAGATTGATTCCACTCGCAATTTGGCCCGCCGTCCGATTTGACCGTTGCATCTCGCGTGCATCAATCTTATTCGATCAGACGAGAGAAAGGAATTTAGAATTTCTTGTTTAGAGGTTAGGGAAACGCAGTTTCTTGGACATGATTTAATCCATTCGATCTAAAATATCGTCCCCTTCCTTTGTCAAATTAAAAGATATCGTATGAACGCCTGACTAACGAGTCTTGCGAATTACCAACGTAAATTCATTCTCCAGCCAAACTAGCCGAACCTATTTCGGGAGCTGCACCACCAAACCTCCTAGACGTATGCGACCCCAACAGCGCGCACGTGTGGGCGAGACAAGAATCGAGCCAATTTCGGGGGTTATCCTCCAGTTAACTGCCTCTACGAGGAACCACAATGCCAACCGAGGAATTAATGCTATTAGGATAAGAAACGAACGAACGATCCAGGCTGAAAATCTCAACTTCTAATAAATTCGTTCGTGGTCCTTACCGTGCTGTCGATCTTACGATCGTCAAAAAAATACACGATTGTCTAGCAGTTGATATCAGCTCGTTGGTGGATAGTCGTCTTGAAGGAATAAACATCTCAGACGCTGATGCTGTTAACACTACACCTACCAACGACCGGTCTTAAACCTTCGCTTGACATTTCCTACATGGGGTTACTTGCTTTTTTGATTTTTACAATTCAAATAAAAGAAGAAAATAAATTCGGATCATCGACTTGTGAAAAACGTTTTATTCGTTAAGAGAACCGATATCGTTCCCATACAATGCTCAGTTCTTTTTTCGAATTTAAGCAGGTAATTAGATATGTCGCATAAATGCGTCTTTTCTACGTGCAATAATTTACTTTAGACTCAGAATTCGCAAGTTCTTCGCTTATAGTTTAATAGAACGCGGTTGAGGGTCAATTTGGCATTGAATTAACAGGTCCGCGGACAGTAAAGGTGACGCTGTTTGCTTTCATCAAACTTTATCGTTCGTTATCATCGAAGACTTCCCGGATAACCCAAAAGAACGTGAACAAAGATCCGCGACTTGGACAAGCATTTGATCATCGATCGACTTTCGACAATTCAACGAAGCTTCGAGTGAAAAAGCGCAGAGGCAAGAAGCCGAGCCAGCGAACAGCGTCCGCTTTTACGAATTTCGAATGAGCGCGCGTCGACGACGTAACGAAATTTTGGCAAGGACGAGGGAGCACATTAGCGGGTTTCGCTCGACGTTATCGACCGTGGCCTCTCCGCTGTCCCCTCCTTCTCTTCACCGCGCTTTTCTTCCTTCGCTCTGCTCCTTCTCGAGATGGTTCAAGGCGAGGAAGGACGCGTCATCGCGATCCTGCCTCGTAAGGGGATTTTTGTACTAGAAAACCTCCTTGGTTTTTAGCAGAACGCTAAAGATCATAGCAGATCTTGATCATACTCCTACGAATTGGACGCTCTAGCATCTAATGACTCTTAATTTTTCCCCCTCTTCTTTCATTCCTTGCATCTTCCTTGCCTCTTCTCGAAGTTTCTTTCTTCTTTCCCCTCGCTTTCAAGGTGAGGAAGAACGCATCATCAAGATTCAGCATCGTAAGAGGATTTTAGTACGAAGAACTTCCTCTGCTTTTAGCAGGACGCTAGAGATCTTAGCAGACCTTGATCATACTCCTACGAATTGGACGCTCCAGCAATCTAATGACTCTCGATTTTTCCCCTCTTCTTTCATTCTTTTTCTCGTATTTTCTTTCCTTTTCCTTTTCTCTTTTCTTCCTTCGCTGTTGCTTCTCCTGCGAAACTGTTCAAAGCAAGGAAGGAAGCCTTCGTTCGTCTACGGATGGACGCGTCATCGCGATCCTGCCTCGTGAGAGGATTTCTGTATCGGTAACCTCTTTGGCTCTTAGTTGGAGCTTAGAGATCTTAGTAGACTTTGATCATTCTCGCGTAAATCCGACGCTCGATCGATCGAACGATCCTCGATTTTTTCCCTCTTCTTTCTTCCTCCTTCTCCATCCCCTCCCTTCTTCCTTCCATTGTTGCTCGTCCTGCGTTCAAGGCAAGGAAGAACACGTCATCTCGATCCATCCTCGAAAGAGGATCACTGAATCAGAAACCTTTTTGGCTCTTAGCTTCATCCTCGATCAATCGAATGATTCATTTTTTCCCTTTTCAATCATTCCTTCTCTCCTCCCTCCCCTTTCATCGCTGCTTCTTCCCCATCACCATTGCTTTCCTTGCGAGATGGCTCAAGACAAGGAATAACTCTTCATCAAGATCCACCCTCGTAAGAGACTTAATATATCAGGAACATCTTTAGCTCCTAACAGGACCTTAGAGGTCTCAGCAGACTTTGATCATCCTCCATCAATCGAATGACTCAATTCTTCCCTCTTTTTTCATTTCATCTTCCTTCCTTCCCTCTCTTTAGTAGACATTTCTTCCTCTCAAACACATACATACCCAGTGCATTCCATTACACCAGTTCACTCATACGTCAATCGTTTACTCTCGCGTTCGTCCCGCGGCCATGGAAAGAGTTTCGTGTCTCCTCAGGTCGAGGGACGAGGTAACGCGCGACACGTCAAAGGGTTCGCCTCGGTCGCGCTCCCCCTTCAAGATCTGGGCGGCGGTACCCATAAAAGTGGGCGAGGCATTGCCCTCTCGTGAACTTTCGGCTTTGGCAGATGTAGGTATCCCAGGCCGGCCGAATCCTAAAAGGAGGAGGAGGAGGAGAAGAAGAAGCAGGAGAAGGGGCGTTAAAGAGAGGGGAAGCCATAGCCAAAGACAGAGAGAGTGTGTGTGTAGTTCGGAGGGTGGAAGCAGCATCACTGGAGCAAGAGAGAAACTGACCCGTTTTCCATCTCGCTCCTTGGACTATCCGTACTCTTTGCTTTCGACGGTTCTCCATCCTCGTTCCTAGCACGAGCGCGTCCGAAGCTCCCCGAGTTTCCACGAGATGCAAGGGTGCAAAGGAGGACTACCCCTGCGTGACTACCTCTACGTACATTTGTGTGTGTGTGTGTGTGCGTGCGCGCGTGATTTTGTACATTATACGTAGATTTATACACGCAAACACGTTGACACCTACATAAATATATATTTATATATATTATATATATTATACTACATGTATACACCTTATATATGTGTACGTTGGCAAGGGGAAGGGGCACGAACTCTCTCTGATGCTGCTGCCTCTTGCTTTCTCTCTTCTCGTCGCTCTCCTTGGACGATCTCCGCGCATAGGGTTGCGTACGTGGAGGGTCGCATGAATTCGTACGCGGGCAGACGTCGCCTAGTAGTCGTGCTTCCGATTTTACGAACTGGGGGAAATCAAGCGCCTCGAGACTGACTACTCGCCCAAGTCTTGGAAAGTTAGGAGAAAGCGAGATGCCAGATAGTACGCCGTGACCATAGTTTCAATCTGTGACGGACAACGACGACGGGGCGTGACGACAATGGCGGTGAGCTCGGAATAAAAGAAAGGAAAAAAAAAAATGAAAAAGAAGAAAGGAAGGAAGAAAAAAAACAGTGGCACGACGCATTCAAAGAGCAATGTCAATAGCTGGTACGCGCTCTAGCCACTCGTAGGATCCTCGAGTAAGGTCGATCGCGACAAAAACTGAAGGAAGTTGTTCGTCGATGCGCGTAGGATCGACGCGTATTTTATTAAAGCGGAAGGCAGCGCGGCCTTGTTTCGATTTTCGACACGGCGTGAGAAACGATATTACCTCTCTATTTTCTAACTCGCGTGTGCGCAAACAAATATATGGACGCGTTTCGTCGAGGTTGTAGCCTCATCGAAGCGGTTGGAACCGCAATATAAAGTCGCGGAATCGAACGCAATGATTTCGACCCCTTCGAAAACGCAATGTGTTATTGTTGCGTATTTGTATTTTTTTTTATTTTTTTCTCTACTAATTACATGTCGAACAATGTCTTACTTTGCGTATTTAAGCGTGATAAACGAGAGTAAATTAACCGTTTGAGTCCCAAGCAGCGCGATCGCACTGTTCAGATTTTATGTTGAGAAAAGCCAGCACGTTTCGAGCGTTCTCGACAACAGATGATGCGTGCCCGACTGTCGAAGTCGCCCGCTCAGATTTACTGACACAAGTACATCACACGGCTCCTTATTTTAATGTAAACGATACACTTTACAATAGATACAATACTATAATATATAATAATAGTGCAATAATACATTACAAAATAAAAAGAGCATGCCAGGAAACCCTGCCGAAAAGGAAAGAATTCAACAACGACATAAAATAAAAGACAAAATAAAAGAAAAATAAAAGAAGCGCTATCGCGCTGTGTGGCATTTTTTGACAGTGTTCCACTTAGTTTCCTACCAAAAGGGCAAAATTCATACGTTTTGCTCAGAGCGCCACGAAAATATTTTCATTGCTCATAAAGCGTTTATCGTGCTGGTTGTCATTCTCTAATTAGCTATGATATTCAAAATGTAGAATTCATTGGCTGATAATGTTAATTCAATTTTTAGTATTATAAACACTTGAAACACTTCAGTAACCATCGTGATGTCATACATAAAATAAATATGGAACATTTATCGTGCTGGCATTCGTTATTCTCTAATGAGCTATGATGTTCAAAATTCAAACTTCACTCGTTGATGATGTTAATTCAATTTTTACAATTATAAGCATTGCCGGTTTTCCGGTCACTGATGACCAGCATCGTAGGCAAAACAACTTACACAAGTGACCAACGTGGGGGTTAATGTGTTTACCAGTCACACGATCTGAACTCAAAGCAATTCGTAAATCGAAATTGGCACGCAGGCGTTGTCACGCTCGACCGCGTAGCTTGTACGTGGCTCTATGCATACGATACAAACTTGATGAAAAATTAAATCCTTATTCGGTGCTCTCGGTTTCCTCCTTTTCAAACGAATAATCTCTCGCGTCTGGCTCGAGCGAAAGCGTGGATACGGGCGATGAGCTCTCACAAAGCTTTATAGACGACGTGTCTCGCGTGGAATATCGATGAGAGTACCCTCTTCGTTCAAGCACATATTAATGCCGAACGACACTGACATTTCTTACACAGGAGCCAAAGGAAAAACGCGCTTTTCTTATATGAGAATTCTTTCCTCTCCGATCGACTGTGAATTTAAAAAAGCAAGACCAAATCGCGAGAAGTTACCTCAAAAATTAAAGAGTGAAGTTTCCATTTGGGGAATTTTGGACCCCGCGGATGGATATAGGAACGTTCCTTTTTTAAAAAAAAAGTCCTTCGATTTTTCATTGCAAAACGTTTCCAAGTGCGTTTTCACTTATCCAACATTGTTAAATTTTTTACCTCTTAATGTATGCTCTAACGATCTGAAAGATGGTAATCCGACAACGCGAGATCTGATGAATAGGGTGAACGAGGTAAAAGTTCCAATCCAAGCTCCTTTATTTTTTCCTGTGTTATTTTTGCAGCGTGAGGTCTCGCGTTATCATGTCGAAGGATTCTTTTTTGTTATTGAACAAAACAGATCGTTTTTTATGAGCCCTTGTTTCATTCACTCAAGTTGTTTACGATACATTGTCATCGTAACGGTCTGACCAGGTTCAAGCAATTCATAGTGTACGATTCCAGAAAAATCCCACCGCACGCAAGCAAAGACCTTCTTTATCATTAGTGATAGTCGAGGTGTCACTGCCTTTTTCGTACAGGATTATTGTATAGCACTCACTTCTCATCTCCAATTACAATTCGTCGCAATAACGGATTGGCTTCATACCGAGACGAAAGAGACGAGCAGATGGTACGCCGTTGATCGAGCGCCGTCTCCACCAATTCACGAGGAACCCAAACTCCTTGCCTGTACAATTTTCCTATGCGACGACGATGATCCTGAATCGTCGCATGAGGAATTCGTCGGGTGAATTGACAATGATAATTCCTCGATTGTCTGACGAGGATCTGAATCCACCGTCGCCTTCAGGATATCATCATCTAATTTTGATTATTTTCCGGTAGACCTAATATTTACCAGAGTATCTCAGATCGTTGGTACAATGTGAACGCAGATAGTTCTAATGCGAATACTTTGAATTGTACATTTGAAAAGCAACCGTAGATAAGCACAACCTCGTGTCGCTTTGCAGATAGTTTCTCGGTGTTACGGATAGCCAAATAAAGGGAGAATGCTCGTGACGTCAAAATGCATCCATCCAGACGAATCGACAGACAATATCACCTTGGCCTCGTACGAGTAGATCAACCGTGAGCAAAGATTTAAGTTCTACGAGTTACGCAGAACATTCGACGGATAAACCGCGAAGTTTACGTCGTTAACAAGTTACGTCATTAACGAGTTCTCCGATGTACAAATCCGGACCTCGCTTAACTCGAGTATGATCGTCGATCTTGTCTTAACGCGAGCCAGGCGTGGTCAGATCGATTATTATTAACGATTCTATGAACGCGGAACCGGTTCTGTAAATATGGAACCGATTTTGTAAACGTGGAACCCATTCAATAAACATGAACTGATATTCTGTAAACGTAGAATCAACTCTGTTAAGTTTGCCAGAAAATTCTGTCCGATAATGTCATCTCAAATTTCAACACTTCTCTGTACCATTTTGTTTCTACGTACGTTCTTTATATATACGTGAAGAATTAATTAATAATGATAGAAATTACATTGATCGGTAAATATTGATGTATCAAAACTGTATTATTTTTCTTTCAGTAAAATTTGTTCAGCCTAGAACAAAAAATGACATCTCTTTCGACACGACTAACGATAAAAGTATGTTATCTCGATCCTAAAGTTTCCAGTTTTTCTTTTTAACCCGAAAACGGGAGACAACATTTGCATAGATATCGAGGAGAAACGGTGACTCGAATGGCGTCTTCTTCACTCGCTTTTGACCGGCGAGGCTCGATTATCGTCCTATTGAGGCAACGTTGTCTTTTCACGTTATCGGATTATCCGTGGAACGTGACGCTAGGCAAGGGCGACAACCCCTTTCTCGCGGCTAATCCAATACGACGGTACCATCGTCGTCGTCGTCGTTGTCGTCGTCGTCGTCGTCATTGTCGTTGTCTCGAGGAGTCTAAGTGTTTCTTCGCCACTCTTTTTTTCTGTAATATCACGAGAGAAGCCAGTCAGAATTTGCATAAAAAGCTGATCGAAGGAATGTGAGATGATCCTCTCTCATCCCTTCGTTTCCAATTTTTAACGTTTTATGTCTTCCACGTAGATCGTAATTAAACTAGCCGAAATCGTGGAGCTAACGACAGAGCGCTCGACTCGTGTCGAATTTTCGACACTTTTTCCAAAAAACTTTTTATCCGTATTTTTAATTATCTTTCGAATTTTCATTGTCGTATTTATGCGAATGTGCGAAAACGCAGTGGAAAATGCGTTATTCTGATTATTTATCGCATTTCCAGGAATAATTTCCGGATGTGTCCTTCAGCACGACACGTTTCACGTTTACCGTGGAGAAACAATGCGCGCGATTTCGAATACAATTACGTGTCGTTGTCGTTCTTCGAAGGCTGATACGAGTTCGAGCATCGATCGATCAAAACGACGATGAAATCGCGACTAAGTGTATTTACGTCGTACTCGAAGCGATAAATTATACGATTAAGGTTAAATTGCGAAAGAAATTCTATTAAACGTTCGTTCGTCAAAAATTCTCGAGTTCGTTGAAAAAGGACTTTGAAAATTCCCTTGAAATTGCCCTCGAGTTTTAACGAAATAAAATTCTATCGCTTCGGGGCGAATAATTTTTGAATTGCGCAACGATGACGCAATCATACGAGTATCCACGTGTCTTGCGAGATAATAGAAACGTCAAGCGCAAGGACAATAGCCGATACGTTCTACGCGACGTAGAAACGTACGTAGAAATGATTAAAACAACGAATGCGAGATAATGTCCGTTTGTACGCTCGCGCGAAACGAGATCCACGTTGAAAGATCCACGGACGAAGGACGACGTTTTTCTAATTAATGCGTCTGGAACGTTTCGTTTTAATTTCACGTCGCGGAGTTGCGATTATAGACGCATTATGGTACCTTGATTGTTCTTTCGATATATAGATCACGGATCGAATCATTTTGCAACAAATACGATCAGTAAGACCAATCTTCTCGAGGACACTTTTGATCGTTTTATTTTACTATATTCTTCATCGCCTTTTTTTTCTTCGAGTCTTCACAATTTGTCCTATTGTGGACGTTCGGAAAATTATTTTAGCGGAACGTTGATAACAACACGTGGAGATTGAAAATAAATTTGAGATAGATGATAGTATTCTTTTTTGTTAAGAAAAGAAAATAAATTTAAGACAATTGATATTTTTCTTGTTAAAAAAAAA
>JAITYT010000327.1:462642-478378 GCA_025433975.1 Liostenogaster flavolineata
CTTTCACGACAGAATTTTTGAACACAGAAAGATAACGAAAATGCATCGAAGAGACTTACTCCACTTACGAATCGAAATTAAATAAAATCATTCGCTTATCATCGACATTTTAATAACAATAAACGTAGTACGTAATGAATTCAAGCTTCATAATGTAAGAATAAAAGAATAAGCGAAAGAACTATAATATATCGATTTGATCAATTAGAGCGTAACAGTAGACGATGAATGCAAATAGTGTTAATTCATATTCCAATGTTAATAACCGATATATCGTCGATCGAGTCGACGATTTTATCAATTGCATTTCGTTGTTCGATACGTATTATTCGGCTCGTATCGCTAATAGACGCGATACTTGAATTCGTTTCGACTTACAAATTCATTTTCAAATACATATGTATATTCATTTAACGCATCGGTAGACGCGCATATTACACGCACACCCAATAACCACTGAAAATTCATCGTCTATTGTATTCTGCATAACTAGAATATGAGTAAATCGCGCAAAGCGGAAATTACGACTACCGGTGAAGCGTTTCACTTTTTGAACTGTCAATTTGAAAATTGGTCATTGCATGTTTGCGAGACGCACGAACGTGTATGGTTTCATTTGACGGATGACATTTCAACTATCCTGCCAATCCTTTTTCCGAAAAAAACGCCCAAAAGAACACTAAATACAGCGTGCTCGAATTTATTTCGCTTCATTCTCGAAAATAATACAGATGTATGCAATAACATTTGAATCGTTTTACACCTTCCCTTATATGTTTTTCCTGTCATTGACAAAAAGATTTTTAAAAAGTTCATCCGTAATAATTAACGTATTAATTGTTGTAGTTATCGATTAGCATTCAGACGTATTTAACCCTTTGTCACATTTTGACGAATTTGACACGTGATAAAAAATTTGTCCCAAACATGATTATTACGAGTCAGACTCGTAGAAATAAATCCGGGTCAAGCACGATTGTCACGGGTTTGACTCATGCAATGAACTGTCGTTTAACATGCGTAGATTCATATCATTATACTGTTGGCATAATAACGCAGTAAACAACATAAAGAAAAAACTTATTGTCATGTTACAATCATGAGAAAAATTTTCAAAGGATACCGAAAACGTCTTTTTTATATGTCCGACATGGCTTCATTCGATAAGAACGTAATTCATAAAATCGAAGAAAGGCGACATATGTTATGTCCAGTACCGAATAAATATAGTAGAGGTAATTTTACAAAATGTCTAATTATCGGATTACGAAACACGTGGGAAACCTTCACTACGTGAAGCACCTCTTCGACTTCAAGCGCAATATTGAACCTATTTCCCAAAGCATATTGATTCGACGCCTTGAAAGAAAAACCCAAGTAGGATATGCTACGTAGCTAGAGCTGTTTAACTCTTTCAGTGCCAATAAATAGTTCCTACATCATTTTGATGTAGAAACATTGAATACTTAAATTCAAATGCCATATAACGTCTACATATCGTAGATATTACGTAAGAAAATGAATACAGACAAGGAATTATTAATTCTTTGTTTATAGCTGCCTTTAATTGTTTAGATAATAACTGAATCTTTTACAAAACAGTAGTCCGCGTAGAAAAAAGTCGAACCACAACAGCCTCCATATCCCACCTCTTCAATTAACGAAATCAATCCCTACATATTGTTCCCGATAGAGTACATTCACCAAAAGTTTTTAGTAACAATCTATAAATTTCAACTGCCCTTTTATATAAAGTAGTTTTGAAGTACTCTTATGAGAAAACTCATCTCTTTCTATTTTATTATCGTTATGAAAAAGTACTCGTCTAAACAAAAAAATGGCACTTGGTAACTAAATTTTAATGATCAATGTTTCTACTTCAAAAGGACACTAGAAATATTTATTGTTGCTGGCAACATAAATAGTTAGAGCTATTTAAACAAAAGCTGCGTTTTACTGCAACCAGACACGGTAATCTCTACATAGCTTCTAATTTTTGCGTCTGGCACTAAAATATTACAATGCGGAATATTATTCGATTTCGCGTTTGGTTTTTTTTCGAAAATCGTGGTATCAATCAAATTTGAGCATGGCGAGTAGTCCGGATGGGAAATTAAGACTCGGTCGTACGTTTTCTAGTAAAGTCAATGCGATTTCGTCGAGGTTATGTGCAAACTGCATTTGCATATTCAAACGGCACGAAATGAATTTCATGCCAGGGCGAGAAACGATTTTCAGTCGTTCGTGGATCTTACTCGTACGATATTCGCTCGAAATTTGCTTCCGACAGGTAGAAAATGGAATTCCACAGCGGCGGCTTTCGGCTTACGAACGAACACCTACGATTTGTGCCTTCGTATGTTGCCTTTCGCCGCGAAGATTTACAAAAAGAAAAGATCCTCGTAAGACGAGGAAGTTAGGAACGCGACAGTTGTACAAATAGACGCACGTACGTACAGTTCGATTTTAATGTGACTGCGAGGTGACAAATTGGATGAAACGTTTCCTCTTAACCCTTTGTGTATCAGTGGTCGCATTGTGAAACTACTTTAATTTGTACTTTTCCGTATGCCTCATTCATTCCACAGTGGAACCAAATTCTCTAAAATACGGTCCACGTTTTAATAAAATACGAAGTTCTCGAATTTTTCTATTTTTATTTAGAAATCGATAAAACAAAACCATTTGAAAAATTAAAAAGTGAAATTTTCCTTACGAGGAATATTTTTACGCACGCAACAGATTCTGTATATACAAAGAATTATATACAGATTTGTCATCTTTATCTTAGTAATAATTTTTTACGGTTGTATATAAGCAATAAAATGTAAAATCCGTCAACAAAAAAACAATCGAGGCTCTTTTGGTAGAAGATTCATCGACGACTTTCAGTCTTGAGTTATCCTTCGTGCCGACAAGAAGTTTTCAAGGATAGTTTCTCATCTACAGTCCGCGAAATCATATATGTGAATGAAAAAAATACTTTATATATATTATACTATTATGTACAATATTATTACGTAAAATACTCTCTGTAAAATTCTTTAGAGAGAAGGAACTTGGAAGTACAATTATTTTTCTCTAAGTACAACTAATACTCTTTATTTCGCAATATACGTATGTGTAAACTTAACCCTATGTGTAGCAGTGGTTACGTCGCGAAATCACCATAATTTTTACCTCTCGAAACTATTGTTCCTGAAATACAGTTCACATGTTAATAAAATACGAAGTTTTCGAATTCTTCTGTTTTTTGTAGAAGTCGATAAAATGGAACCACATAAACAAAACCGTTAGAAAAATTAAAAAATGCACTTTTCTTTGTAGAAAATATCTTTGAACGTCCAACAAATCAAATATACACAAAAACTTCGAAATCTTAACAACACTTTAATGCTTGTTTCTCAAAGCAAAGTAAACTTTTATTTACAGTTCACGATCGTTCGATTTCTTACGTTTACGTTCTTAACCCGAAAAATTGTAATAACTCGATTTTATCTTCGTTACGAGCAACGTCGAAAGTGTTGAAATTATAATTTTCAAATCTCTAAGAACCTCGAAGTTATTCAATTCAGTATAACAACAAATAAGAAGTAATTTCGAAAATTCCCAAATCGAAATTTTGTTTTCTAATTTTTCGTATTTTATAGATTGACTACGTGAAATTCAATGATTTACGTGTCGCGCGATGTTTATCGCAAGAACAAATACAGGCGAATTTGGAACGCATAATTTACGTGTCCCTTACGGGTAATTAATTTCCCAACCGACTATGACGAGTATACACAGGGATTAATTCCGCTGCGCAGTTCGTTGTAATTTGCAGTGGTCTCATATTCGATTTGTTTGTCGATAATTTATGTGCAAGTTGTGTCGGTCGATGCTAATTCTCGTACACTTTAAAAAAAGCATCTGATTCCGAAAAGAGTTCGAAGCACTGTACATTTTTTCGTGTATAATGTATCGCGTTGGCGATAAAATAATATTGGTTTTTAAGTCCAAAATAAAACTCAATTTGATATACAAAGAACGAAATTTAATCGATTATATATTTTTCATTTTACTTCATGACCAACAAAGTTTTACAAAGTTTTCAAAGTAAATTATATAAACGATCATTTTATCATGATCCATCGTTTCGTCTAATTAATACGTTATTTTCCCTATGGATCGTAAAAGTTGATCAAAGGAAAGAACAAAAATTCCATCGTATGATCGTATTGGTACAAAAGCTGGTGCATCTCAAATAGCTTCGTATTAAATTCTTAGTTCCGCGGAATCCTTCCTTGGGAAACTTTTCGATCGACGTCAAATTCTACGAGCATAATCACATTTTCCTTCCATCGTCGTCGAATTCTCAGAGCATAATCACATTTTCCCTCGATCGACGTCGAATTCTACTAGCATAATCACACTTCTTCCGATCGACGTTAACTTCTAAAAGCATAATCATATTTTTTTTCGATCAACCTCGACTTTTACGAGCATAATCAAGTCTTTCCTTTTCCTTCGTGTGGCTGTTCCTTCTCGCGAGATACCTCTGTCCGTCTCATAAGGCGTCTCTGTTCCTCTTGCGAAGTATCTCTGTCCATCTCGCTTGGCATCTCTTTTCTTCTCGCGAGGTGTCTCTTTCTCTCTCCTGAGATATCTCTGTCCATATCGTAAGACGTCTCTGTTTCTCTCGCGTGGCATCTCTGTCCTTCTCTCGAGGTGTCTCTTTTTTTCCTCCGAGGCTTCTCCTTTCCTTCCATGAGACATCTCTCGCGGTACGCGAGATCATCGCGCGTAGCCAAGAACGATCGCGCGCGCGCGCGCCCCTCTGAAAGATAGACGACAAGGAATCGGCCGTGCTTTTATCGTAAAGTAGGATGAGTTAACGGAGGCGCGAAGTAAAATGCACGGCTTTAAATAAGCGCGGTGTTTGCTCTTGAAGATAGCGAGCCAGCCTCAATGTCGGAGGTCGCTCGCCGCTCTCACGACACTCGCCAAACTACGCGTCGAACGAGCGCTCCACTCTCGCGTTGCTCGTGTCGCGCTTCTCTGGCCGGAGCTCGATTATCGTTTCGCCGAGGGCAACGATCCTCCTTCTTTCGCCTCAAGAGAGAGACGAAGATCACAATTTTGCCTCCAAGAAGAATTCGGATTGCTTCGATCCCCGACGACACGTGGGTCCTATCGACGAACAGGCACACGACTTTATCAAAACTCATTTTCTCCGTCTCACTTATGATAATTCGTCGAATTCGTTTCTAATGAACGTGGAAGGCACTTTTCGTTTCTCATTTTTCTTCGACACGGTTTGACTTGCCATGTTTACTTTAACATTGATTCCATTTGCTTCCAGTTGTGTCATCGTGGTCAAAGGATTTTGTTAATTTGTCGAAATTTTAAAGGATAGTCCATTTTTGCATTTATTATTATACTAGGAATGCCGAAAAATTCCGTGAGGTAATGTCATCTCAAGTTTCAACATTGACTTTTTAGACCATTGCATTTCTACGTACGTGCTTGGTATGTACGTGAAGAGGTGATTAGTATCGATGGAAATTATATCGTTCAGTAAACATTACTTAATGTATCGAAAATGTATTAGTTTCTTTTAATTCAAAAACGTATACATTTTCTGATAGATTTAATATATTGCTCGTTATAATAAATTAAGAACGAAAATTATTTTTTACATTTATCATTTTTGTGTCCTTTGCACTAAAAATCTACTCTGCGTTTTTATTGGAAAAAATATCAACAGAATATGTCTAGGTCTCTTAGACGAAATACTTTTGTAGGATTTACAGTTAGACGATTTTTTTAGACCGTTAAAGCAATACGGATAAAAATTACTCGTTTCTTTTTCCATTTTATCGAACACTACCTTTTTTTTAGATATTTATCAAATAAAATGTTCCTAAACGTATCCTAAATCGCACTCAAAAAATTCTTCCCTAAAGTTTGCATTAGTTCGTTAAAAATTTTTCACGCCTTTGAAGATCAATTTTTTCACGATCTCTTTTTACACAATTCTTTTCCACACGCTACGTTTCCAACGTGTAAAAAGAGATCAGGTGTACGTACGTTCAGGAAAGTGTTTGTTCAATTTCTACGAGCATTTTAAAAGAATCTTAATAGTCGACTCGCATTGCATAAACGAAATGAAATTTTCCTCGCTTGCTTTGCGCTCGGTTAAGGCGAGTTTTGCGATAGTGGAGCAATTAAAGAAGCGCGTACCTGTTAAAATTGTAAGGAACGGTGGAACATCGTGTTTTTTAAAAATTAAATCCATGAAGCCATCGAAGCGTTCTTCCGTTTTTGTTCATGTGTTTATCGTCGTTTTATCGTACTCGAGAAGCGTTGCAAAGACACTCGTCCGTAATTCGACACAACTTAAATAAAATCTCAATATGTCGAAAGGACACGTGTACTCGCCTTTAACGCGATATTTATTCTTCGACCATGCGGTATAATTATTTAAAAGTGGAAATCTTGGCGTTCGTCCAGCTTTTCTTCGCAAAACGATGTGAGAATTCGAATATTGGCGTTGTGCGCTCTCAAAGGTTTTATATCATGACTCGTTGCAATTCGATCGAGATTAAGAATTTATCTCGTAAGACTCGTTATTCAAATAATTCGTGCAATAACGAACAAATTTGTCACGACGATTTCCCCATGACGTACTGCGATACGAGTCGATTTGGAGGCTTACCAAGACGTTCTTATGATTGCTTAAGAACGAAGAAAATTTAAATCTACTCTCACGTGACCCAGGTACGGAGTTACAACTTCGTAAGAGCAATCTTTTATAGGCTCCCAGCTTTAACGGATCATCGTTATCGTCATGCATCTTCGTGCTCCGCGTGGTTATTAAAACTTTTCGTTCGTCGTTGAACGTTAGCCCCGGCCTCTCGAAGCGCTCTTTAGTTTCGCTTTACTCGAGTCATGGCCAAAAAGGTTCTGCTTTAACAGCTTTAACGATAACTTGGTTCCGATCATCGAGGGCAGCCGATATCTAGCGGCAAGAAGGAAAATGACGCGTTCTAGAGCGAGAAGTTACGTTTCTCGCCTAAGTATCGAGAATTTCAAAGTATTATAAGGTAAGGTATTGAAACAAATAATTTTATAATATACTTTTATTTTGAGTCAATGATGTAATCATCATCCTTATCATTCAACTTGCACTAACAATTTTGAATTGCGACGTTATTTTCTAAATCTCCATATATTAGGAAAACATCATACGTTATCCTAATACCAGTATTCAATAAGTAACCGGTAGAAATGAAAAAAAGAATTACCAAACACAACTTTTCAAGCATTAAAGGAATCAGAAAGTAATATCGTATCTTTTCCTCGAATTAAAACAAATAATTCTATAACATATTTTTATTTTGAGTCAATAATATAATTATCATCATAATCATTCAACTTATACTTATTATCTTGTACAACTTCGCAAAAGCTTGGCTTGATAAATGTTATTCGGACTCTGCACCAGGAAAATTGCTGAATTTAAACGTGACCATACGAACACCGATGATGCGGCACAATCTGGTCGCCTAAAAGGGTAGTTACATCTGAAAACAGCAAAAAAGCCCACAAAATTGTTTTGGCAAATCGTAAAGTGAAGATGCAAGAGATATAAAATGAGCGTGTAGGCTTTATTTTGCATTACCGGGCATTATTTTTAGACCGGGAACTTATTACCCGATGTGATATAATAAATTTGAATATAAATGTAATTTAAATAATTTTTTCATTATTGAATGAAGCTTTTTTCCAAAAATTAGTAAAATAGGATAATAAAGTATTAATAAATTAAAAAATATACTGTAAATGTTGAAAACACATATGGAATCAGGCTGACCCCTATGTACAGATCACGGAAAATTTTCAATGCACCGGTTAGTATTTTAATAAATCCATTATCTATAATTTCTACTCCTAACGATCGATAAACCCCGATAAGTTACATAATCCCTCGCAGCCGGACGAACTTCGTCCTTATTGGTGGAGAGTCGAGGATTCTCCGGTCGAGCAGCATCGTTAATCTTAAGACTTGGCATTGTAATACAAATTTTAACCCGCGATTTCCTCGTCTATTCTAAATACGATACAAACACTGTAATATCTCGGATGTTATTCCAAGAATGCACGGCTTAACTTCTTCGGTTCGCCGCAGCCAGACTCCACCTTTCACCAATTAGGTACCCAACGCCACTATAGTGGCTCACTCGTTGCACGCTTGACCGCGTTATATTGATTAAACTCATATGGAATAGACTCATTCGTTTCGATTTTTCTTCGCGATTTTTCCGTACGAAAATTCAAGCGTATACTATTAGATTGTAAGACATGAAACGAACGATTTTTCATTCCATTCTATACCAAATTCGAGCATTTCCTGTGTTACAACCTAATATAACTTACCGAATTCTTCACCGTTCTTACCGTAGCTTCATGAAACACGAATGCTTAGCAATATACTGTTCACGCGTGTTAGATATCGCCTTATTGTTAACTAAAAGGTTAAACCGATCGAAGACATCAATGAATACTCGCATACGTTCGTACCTGAACGTTGTGCAATGTCAAATTGTTTTTCGTAAAGTTTCATTTCTACGCCACGGGAATAGAAAACTACATGTTACAAGGTTCGTTAGATCTGCAAAAAATGCTTGTTCTCTTCACTGTTTGAACAAAAATGTATTCTTCGGTAATTGCAAATATTTAAAAAACAAAATGAACGATGCGATAACGATACAAGCATAGCACGTATCGAAGAAATATAAGAATAATGAAATACGTGACATAATAGAATATGAACATCTCAGCGTAGAAGCGTGTACCAAAATGGTACATGCCACGAAGTTCGATGAGTCTATAAGAAAAGCTTATCTTTTTTACTTTGCGAAAAAAAATGCATTCTTTGGAAATTTCAGACATTCAGAGAACAAAATGCACGATACAACAATGAAATAAATGAAAAAGGGATGTAGTACGAAACGGATTGCAAATATATAATATATAAGAACAAAATGTACGATGCAACAATGAATTAAACGCAGCACGTTTTATAAAAATATAAGAATAATTGAAAGAAAATGATTTAGTATTATACAACGCCAGTCGATGTATTCACCAAAAATGATACACGTGACAGGGAACGTGTTAAGTGCATATCCTTACCGTTTCAAACGAGTCCCTTCTGGGAAGAATACCACGTCTTTTTCTTCGTCGTTGTCGTTGTTGTGGTCGTCGTCGAATTTTTCGTCGGGAGGGTCATTGTGATTTGCGAGCGTTTGGCGAGAGATCGGCGCTCTGGGTCCACATCGGGACTTTATATTTAGCGAGGGTGCACCGACTTCCATGCGAAACACGAGGGGAAATATATTTCATTGTGTAATCCCACCGAGAAGAATCCCGAAGTGGACCGCGACGGCCGCCCAACGCGTGCGAGATCGTCGCGCGTTTCCCGCGAAATTCCTCGCGACGTCGAGAATCCTCCTCTCTTAAGCGGCGTAACTGCGCCTCTCCGTCCTGTTAGAACTCGCCTACTTCAATTTGTCTCGGCGATTTTGTCCCCGGGAGATTTCGAACGATCCGACAGCAGACCGTCGTCGAGAAGATCGTGTTTTCCTTTGTCGGTAGTCGAGTGCTGGACGGCCTAAAGTTTCGACGATGACTTGAAATTTCCTCCATTTTTTCCAGCCTCTTTGATCCTTTACGATCTTTTCCGATTTTGTTCAAGTTTTTCAATCCTCCTCAATTTTCTTCGATTTTTTTGAGCCTCTTTGATCCTCTTTGATCCTTTACGATCTTCTTTGATTTTGTTCAAGCTTTTCAATCTTTTCGATCTTCTTCGATTTTCTTCGATCTTCTTAGATCTTCTTTGATTCTCCTCGAATTTCTTCGAAGCTCGGTGGAAAGGACGACGTTTGATCGTAGGTTCTAGAGATTCTAATGGATCCTAGTTATTTTCGTTACTTTCCTGGAGATTTTTCCGATTACTCGCATTTCTCTCTTCTCTCTCTTTTTCTCATCTGTCTGTCATCTTTGTGTTCGATTTCACGACGAGTCGAGCGAGTGATCCTCGATCGCAAGGAACGACGTTAAACAGTTTACGCGATCGTCGCGACACGTGTTCTGCCTCCGGAACGGTTTCTTCGCGCTTGTGCTCCTCGTTTGTCAGTCAACGCCGTGGTATTATTACGAAAGGCGAGACGACGATCTCGAGAGATCCACTTTATTCGACTCTCCTTTTCTTCTTTTCTTTTTTCTCTTTTTTTCCATTTCTTTCCGTGCCTCTCCGTTCCTTTCGTCTTCATCCTCCACATGGAACGCCTATTTGTACTCGGCGAAAGTCGAACTATTCTTAATTTTTTTCAGTCAGTGCGTCTCTTTCAATTTTTATTCGATTAGTCAATTCATTTCGATTAATTTCTAATCTCTAAGATTTTCTAATCGATTGGTCATCGTGCCTCTAGATCCTATCGATCACGAGAGAAGCTCGTGCTTTCGTCGTTGCGTCGCTACGCGATCGTTCGTTGCACTCCATGCAAGAAGCGTCAACCCTTTTTACATCGAGCGGAAAAAGTGGTAATAGACGCTTAATGCGGTCTCAGGTCAAAAACTATTAGAGTCTGAGACGTCGAGGACGCTGCACGTGTCAAACACGTGTGTCACTTCGCTCGTATATGGGGAAAAGCGAACGTCTGTACGGCGGTAGACGTCGCTTTCGAATTAATACTTTGCCGTAGGGCCACGTGACCACGGTGGTGGTCTTTCGCGCATGATGCTCTTCCAGGACGAGTTTCGAGTTTGAATCGACCAGCGTCTCGAGACGTGTTTCCTTCATTTTCATGAATATTTTCGAGGCTTTAGCAAAGTAGGTTAAGCTTCCATAGAGACGCTACATTTTCGAACTTTTCTTAAATTTGCTTCGTCTCTTCTTTTGATCGGTTAATAAAATAGCGACTGTATTTGCTCTGCTATTAGAATTGTTAAGGTATTCCTCTTCGAAAAATCTTCTAAAGGATCCACTAAATAGATTTTTTTTAAGGATAAGAAAGGTTTAACGATACTTAGCAACTGAGGAGGAGTAAATTCCTCTCAATGTCGGCCTAGAATTAATTCTCCTTTTATCAGTACGTGGAAGCGGTGTGCAGTTGATGTATTTTCTTACTCGTAGAACGTTGTGGTTTCGTTCTTTATATCGTGGAAGTATCAAACTCTCAACAAGAAATTTTGTCAAATCGCACGCAGCGGTGGCTCATCTTAGAAATGATCGTTTGTATTGAGATATCCTTTTTCAGATACTCTACATCCTAGTTTATAGAGATCCACCGAATGGATTCGTTAAAAATAAAGCAGATTGGTATTGTTATGAAGTTAATTATTCTTCGATCAGTGCGCAATTATAATAGTAAGCAGTGTGCAGTTGGCGTGCGACTGAGACATCGAAGAAATGTGAGTAGCAGAATAAAATATTAGGTTAGTGCATATTAAATGTCGAATTTTCTTTACACGCGAATGTTTGTCCTTCTATTTTCGTTATGTTTTGGTTTTTGGCATAATCTCGTTTTTAGTCATATCGTACATTGTCAAAGTCACATTTCGACAAAGAAAATTGTCTCAAAAGTGTTCCGTTTTGTTACTTGTTTTAAATTTCGTAAGGATAAGAATTCAACCGATATTCGTATAATTTTTTTATACGAGTATAAAGTTGGTAATAATGCTGCAAAAACTGCACGCGATATAAACTAGGCGTTTGGGCCGAATATTGTTAACGATCGAAAAGAGCAGTGATGGTTTGAAAGAATTGGTCTGGTGATTTTTCTCTACAAAATGAACCGCGTGGAAGATTCAAAACGCCTGTGAAAAATTATGCTCTGAAAGCATTCGTGGAAACGAATCCAACTGTATCTACAAGGGAACTTGTTACAAAAATGAATTGACCGTACAACAATATTGCGGCACCTTCTTGAAATTGGCAAGGTGAAAAAAATGGATAAATGGGTATCGCGTAAAATAATGGCTCGATACTTCTCCACGACAACGCTCGACCGCATACGTCGTACAAAACAATTGTGAAATCAAATGAATTAACGTATAACATTTTGTAGTACCCAGCTTATTCACTGAACCTTTCGCCAACCGACTTTCATTCTTTTAAATATTTAGAATAGTTGTTAGGGGCTAAACAGTATGAAAATGAAGACAGTCTGAAAAATTCTATATCAGACTTTATTGATTCTAAAGATCAGAATTTCCTTAAGACAGGCATCGATGCATTAAAATCTCGTTTGTAAAAGTATCGAAGCAAATGGAGCGCATTTTGATCAAATAATCAGCTTTCGAAAAAAGATATGCAGTTTTATATAGCCACTTAAAAACCCGGCATTTCATTCGCACCAACCTAATTCTTAAAAGTAGAAAACGCGTGGATAAAACGAATAAAATAATTTAATCAACGTTAACGCGAGTCAGTCTTTATACCATCGTCGTCGTCGTCGTAGATACGTCGTTACATCGGTGTTATTCAGATTTTAGCGTCATCTCGGATATTTTTCGCATCGATCGGTTGGCCTTTGTGCAGGCAACCAGCCGTAGTCGATCCAGAGATAGAGTAATGGTCGCGAGCACGTTACAATTGGTTATCGTCGAGTGTGTTATCGATTGTAACCAGTCAATAGACAGCGTATTTGTCAATTTTCTCTATTGTCGGAAATTCCACAACTATTGCTATCGTTTTTGTCACTAAGAGCGATTTTAAAAAGTCTCGAGATTCTTCGCCCTCCCGCTGTTTGCAGAGCTTTCTTTTCCTTTCTTCTTTCACTCTGCAATTTTGAATTTATCCGTTTGATTCGAAACGAATCCAGTACGTATGCTTCTTTCTCCGGAGCTCAACGCGACAATAAATCGATTTAATTAATTGATATCGTTTGTCACGTCATAATGTATCGTACTTTGTTATTCAATGTTAAAATCGGCACGATATAATGCGCTAGATTCTAGGAAAATCAAGGCATCTTCGTTTGTTCGTCGTCGAGGATGTCGTTTCTGCCATTAAAAGCAATTGTATAAATCCTCGAGATTCTTCGCCCTCCCGATGTTTGCAGAGTTTTCCTTTCCTTTCTACTTTCTCTCTCGAGTCTCGAATTTGTCCGTTTTATTCGCAACGTATGTATGCAATTTGCACCACAGCTCAACACGCTAATAAATCGATTTTTTTATTAATGAATTGATATCGTTTATATCGTAATGCATTTGTTCTTCGATTTTAAAATTGACACTATACAGTGCATTAGGTCGTAAGAAAATCGATGCTATTTCGATTACTCGTCGTTGAGGATGTCTTTTCCGTCACTAAGAGCGATTTTAGAAAGCCTCGGGATTCTACACTCCCCCGCTGTTTGCAGAGCTTTGATTTCCTTTTTGCTTTCCTCTTTGCTTTTGATTTCCTCTCTGGAGTCTAGAATTTGTTCGTTTGATTTGAAACAAATCCAGTGGATATGCTTTTTCCTTCACGGCTCAACGCGCAAAAAGTCAATTTTTTAAAAATAATTAATCGATATCATTTATCACATCGTAATACTATATATCGTGGTTTGTTATTTGATTATGATTATGAAATAAATGCAACTTGGATTTATCATTTTGATGTTAATCATCGACGAAGACTCGTGGATTAAAATAACGCTTGACTTCAACATCGAATAGCTACAAACTGTCGAAAAATATGCGACTTGCACAAGCACGTTGTCAACATCGCGAAAGGACAAACGACGAACTAATATTTAGAAAATCATGCTGGCAGTTGCCAAGCGATGAATCTCGTGAATATCTTGACCATTTTGATTCCGATATTTGAAAAAGTGACGTAGTTAATTTTATTTATTATTAATTCAATTTTAAACGAACGCACGGACTTCGATGCGCCTTCGACAACACGCATTTATTTTTGATATTTTAAAATACAATCGTTAGATAGTCGTAGATTAAATCGCTCTCAGAAGCTTGTCAAATTTCTGAACATTAAGAGCATACGAATACGAATAATAAATATGAATTCTTACATATTTAAAGGCGACCTTCGCTTTTGATTCTTTTTACCGCGTTCGTTTTCGAAAATGTATCCGCGCGTGAGATATGAAGCTTGATGCGTCGCGAAGTGGCATCGTGACATTGGGTTCGTCCGGTCTCGAGGACATAAATTTTGGCCGATAATTCGCGTCCTATATCTTCATATTTTAAGTACGTGTCTACACCGTGTCGGACATAAGTTCGATGTTTTAGCGACGCATCGTAATTGAAGAACCAACCACGTGACATTTTATACGTTGCCTGAGGGATATTTCGAAAACTAACGCTCTTGAGGATGGACTCTGGATTTTTCCGTTCTCGAAGGAGTACAACGAACGAATGGCGCGAACGAGCATGCATTCGCATTCACGCGAAATATGAATTAACCCCTCAAGCGAAGATTTGATATTTTGATATTTAACTTCTTGAGCGTTATTTAAATTTGTCACAGATATTAGGTCGAGTCATAAATAACGTCCAATATAGGTAGGTAGATAATATATAATAGATTAATAGAATTTTGTTATTTAATGAAAGAAAAATAAATGTCTGATAAAAACGGAATTTATTTATGATTCAACCTGATTTACCTGATTTGACTCTATTTAAGTGCGATATTTTATGAATTATATCATTCACTTCGCAAAATTTTAGCATTTTTTTCAGTAATCTCGAATACAATTACGTTCAAAATTTAAGAACTAGGACGTTACAGTAGGGTCCGTACACGTGTACGGTTTGAGAGGTTAAACAACGGTTTATACGACGGTTGTGTAGATAGAAATGCAACGGTTGAAAGAGTCAATGTTGAAACTTGAGATGACATTTTTGATAGAACTTTCCGATAAACTTAATATACACATTAATTAATATTTATTGAACAATATAATTTCCATCGCTGAATAAACAAACCAATATATTGTAACAGAAATTCACGCGAAGTAGAAGCTACGAAGAACAATAAAAGTTGCGTGAGATTTACGGTCGGCTGAACGAGAACGAAAATGGAGAAACACCAAGTGCGGTTTGAAGAAGCAAAATATAAATTTAAAAGACGACTCTATTGTATCGTTGCGTTCCAGATGTTAAGAGCGTGAACCGAGTCGAGAAGTGGAGCAAACACCGTGTCACAATCGACTGAAAAAATAATCAAAGTGGAAATAAGACGATGGAAATTCTTGAGGTGTCCTTCAAAACACGAGCTTCGAGAATTTCATCAAAATTAGCTTTCGATCGATGGATCGATCGAGGATACTGCGATCTTCGTCATTTGTAACATTGAAGAAACGTTCCTCCGTCGATCGTGCGTCTTTTCGAGGTCCCTCGTTACGCTAGCTTTCTTCTACCCTTTGTCAAGACGTTCGAATCGAACGACTGTTCCTCAACGTCGAACTTCTCGATTGTCCTCCTTCGCGACGGAACGAGCTCCGATCGACGATCGAAGAATAATCGCTGAATCGATGAGGATCGAGCGAGATTAAAGACGAGGACGAGTACCACGACGTAAGGAAGTTTCGAAATTGCTTCGAAGCGCCGATTATCGTCGCTCGATTCCATTTTCTCCCATCGTTTAACGCTTAAGGTCCCTTACACTCGAGGACCTCGTTCTCCTCGATATCATCGCGTAATAATAATAATAATAATAATAATAATAATAATA
>JAITYT010000327.1:524621-538096 GCA_025433975.1 Liostenogaster flavolineata
GTTGTTTACTTAAAGGAACAAGTGTTTTGCTTAATATTTTTTACTTTAATATTTTGTTAGGCCCGTGAAAAAAATTTTTTTTTTCCAATCCGACGCAGGGGCAAGAACAGTTGGTCACGTCTGTCTTAATCTATCCTAAAAAGGCATGCACTACTCAATGCAAGCAGTTATACTGTACGAGTCGTCACTACGGTACACGATTGACTATTGTGAACGTTTCATTTTCTAAAATAAAGCTTTATTAAGATCGAAATAGTTTGTTGATATTCGAAGCGCCTAGTTTAATTTGTGGCAAGTTTGGCGTGACACAAAGGCCGTCGGAAAAAAGAAGAAAAAGGCACGTAAGGGGAATAACCGTTTCGACACACAAGTAGTAACGGACACGCAGTGATCCGACGCGAACAGCGCTTAAACCTTTATAAACTCTATTTGCTTATTCTTAATGTTTATATCGTACAAATGTTTGAAGCTTGTACCAATAGACATTTGAAATAATTGATTTCTTACAGAAATATCGATCGATCCATAAATTGATCGAAAATAACAAAATTACGATAAATCTATTAATTTGTTAGCTATACGAGAGATAATTCTTATCGGTGAATATTAAATAGAATCATTCGCTACAACGCACGTGTAAACACCGCGGTTTCTTTGATATCCTCGATAAATATCATTTGGCGCGTTTAACGAGACAGAGGTATGATTCCCACACCGACGATTTTAATTTATGTGAAACTTTCTAAAGATATAGAAGCATGTCGAGCCGCATAAACGAAACGACCCTTTGACGAATGGTTGTCTCTAAAGGAATGAGAGCATCTCGCCAAGTTTACCGAATTATTAATCATTTTAAAAAGATTTATAGAGTCTCCACGAGGAAGGAGAAAACCTAATTAACGAACCGTACTGCATATAGCCATGGGAGCTACGAACTTATTACTCGTATTTCGGTAGTAAGAATTTTACGTAGGCAAAACTTTTCTTGACTCTCCATCTTGTGATTTATGAAACATTTGATGGAATTTAGAATTTTAAAGATATGTTAACTAATTAAACAAAGTTGGATAATAATCGAAACAAAAAGTTCGTTTCCTTTAAATAGAGTTTAACAGTTTTAAATTCTTTTCGATATCCTTTTAGTGACTCGTTTACCCACAAACGGTCTTTTAGACCGTTAAAAAAACATGAAATTTCGTAAAATAGTCGATTGCTCTTTAGCGATAAATTTCCATCATTTAAGAGGGAAAAAAGTGAGACATCGAAGATCTAGATAGATGGACAAATCTAAAGAAAAAAAAGGGAAAGAACATCGGTTGTACATTTGCATCGATCTTTTAAACGTTGATTATTTCTCGCTCTTTACCAAATATCTTCACAACTTTATTCTTTCGCGAAATAGTCTATTTTTCTCTAGCGATAAATTTCTATAGTATAGGAAAGAAAGAAGTGGAAAATCGAAGTCTGGATAGATATATAAATAAAAGGAAAAGAAAAAGAAAGAAAATAGAGGACAAAATAATTGAACATCGGTTGCATACCCATGAACGATCTTTTAGATGTTAATTATTTCTCATCTGTCGTGACCAAATATCCGTCTCAGCTTACGCGTAGGAAAAAGAAACATGGCAACTTTCGCAAAATAGTCGATTGCTTCTTGGCGATAAATTTCCATCTTGATGGAGGGAAAAGGTGAGAGATCGTGGTCTGGATATATGGATAAATAAAAGGAGAGGTAACAGGAAGAGAGGAGAGAGAGAGAGAGAAATAAAAGAACATCGGTCGCATATCTCACGTCCTACACATTCCCGCAAACTTTCATTAAAACCCGGAACCCCTCGAGCGAAGTCCTCCTTTCCTCGCGAGTTCGCGGACTCGCGTTAAATCGAAACGCGCGAAACGAGAAGCGGTCGCGATGCTCGATGTGGACCCACCACCTGCCACCATTCGCACACGTCCACACGAATTCATCCTCTCGCCATAATATTATTAGTTTCCCTCGGTTCCGCTTACCGCTTGTATTTTTATCCGTGAATGCCTATTACCAGAAATCGCTACCTAGGACGTAAGTACGACTAGAACAACGATAACGATTACAACGGACAACTATAATGGCAACGACAACGATTATAAAGACAACGACGATGATTATTTCAACGACAATGACGATGACGACGACTAAAACGACGACGACGATTACAACAGCATCGATAATTACTACAACGACAATAACAACAACGATGACAACTACAACGATGATTATTGCAACGACAATGACGATGACGACGACTAAAACGACGATGATGATCGCAACTACATCGACAATAACAACTATTATAATAACAACAACGATGACGACTACACCGACGACTATTACTACGACGACGACGAGGGAGGGGTCAGCTCCGTCTTATCTGTTACAACAGGACAATCGATCAACGTTTAACGGCGCGAGGAACGCCACGGCCCGTAGAAACGCTTTACCGCGCGTCGACGGCGCGTGATGACGAGCGACGCCCTTCGACGCCCACCGCGCGACGCTCGCAATTCGGATGCCAGGCAGGACCGCATCCACCGGGCTATTTGTACGTACTTGTAACGTTTCTCGCGTTACCGAGGCATCGCTTCTCGTTACTCGACGGCCACTCGAGAGATTCCTTGGTCCATGACGGCTCTTTGGACGAGTTCTTCGGCGCGCCATCGTTGCTTTTTAATTCACGAGCATTCATCGAACTATTCCTTCGAACAGCTTTCGTTCCTTTGTTACTTTCCTTCGAACGTTCTCTTTCTTATTTTGCTGCGTCGAGGAGCGGACCGCGAGTTTAGCAAAAAAAGGGTTTGCGACAGAAACGGGAAAGTGGGTCAGGGTAGTTCGGCCGGGATACAGAGACGGCGATAATCCACGAAACCTGGAAAAATCACATCGATCCGCTACGTCGCTCCAAAATGTTATTCGAATTAAGAGAGGAAATAATTTTTGTAGATGGAGTAATAATCGTCTTGTGATTTTCTAATTGTTCCTGATTGAAAATAATTTATTACTCAAATATGCAAAACGCAGCATACAAATAGGGAGAAACGTATGACGTAAGTTGAGCTATCTCTATAAGAATAAAGAAAGGGTTCTTTCTTTGCATGGTATTTTATATCTGTAAAAAGGATCTTCTTAGATTACTACCTGTAGGTATGCGTTGAATTTCAATAATAAGAAGTCGATTAACTGCGTAAACAATCGACATGCGAAGAGGCCCGATCTACACAAGTTTTCGTTGTAATAATTGTCGCAATTTTCCACATATTTGTGGTGGAAATTAATTTATTACTCAATTACAGAAAGTGCAAAATTCAACATACAAATTGAGATAAATATAAAATGTAAGTCGCGCTATATTTAACATGTATGAGTAAAAAAGAAAACCAAGGTTCTTCACTTGTTCCCCCCTTCTCGTTTATATCTGTAGAAAGGTCCTTGTTGTGACCTAGTGAAGAATGTCCTTAAAGTAGGGGTCAGCATCCAATAGGCCGATCTGTCCGTAGATATGTCGTTGAATTCTAACAAATCGATATTTATGTAATTGTTCGTTTTTAAATTTTTATTTCTCGTGATGTTCCTCGAACGTTTTTTTTTTTTCATTTGCTCCGATTCGCGTACCGACGCGATCAAACGCTTTCGATGAGTTCATCCAAATATTTCTTTCGTCAATCTCTCGTGGAAATCAACAAATTCTTGATTATCCGTTTACACGTTATTTCCAATTCTTTTTTTTTGTAATTTCCCTTATGACAGTCACGCGATTGTTCGATCGTTTTTTTCGTTTGAACAAAAATTTCCCCGTCTCGGCGTCATATCGATAATGGATTAAGAATATTTCTCATCCGGGTCATTTGACGTTATTTTGGAGTAATTCCTTTTAATTTTACTAAGAAGCTTTTTTAACGTTTCCCGATATTTAACGGCAAATTTACCATCTATATTTTCGTATTGAAATCTGTTACGTATTTAAAATATTCGACTGTCGAAAGCTGTCGAACTTGTTGCTAACGAATCGTTCGAATATCGTTTCGATTCGCCAAATTTCCTAGTTTCGTTTTATTCGGCGGGTATCGTACGATAATAATAGGGCCGCTTTATAATCGTGAAAAGTATGAAATTGTAAGTTTGACCAACTGTAAAGAATCTTCTATCCAGCGGGATGCAATTTCTAGAACGTTAATCGTCGTTGGAATTAAACGTTGTCTCAGGAGCTCCGCAACTTTTGAATTCCTCGTAGAATTGTAATCTCATTCGTGGCGTTCGATGGCAAAGTTCCATAATTACATTTGTACGTCCCTCTGTGAAATTTTATATTACCTTCGGAAATAAAAAAGTTGTACAATCACCTCTTTTGCTATGTTACGCGCACTTTTACACGTTTTAAATCGTAATAACACTTGCTTTTTTATATTAAATGATATAAAATGAAAGGAGAAGGTCTTTTCAGACGGAAGCAACGACGCGACTTTCAAAACTATGATGTTTTGTGAAAATGTAAAGATAACGAGGAGACAAATAGAAAAATTGCCAAAGCCTTTATTGCATCGACCAGTAAACTGACGTTTACACAGACGCTTTAAAATAGCTTATGACAGCTTCAAAACAATTTCGTGTTCGATGTTGCTTTCCAAGCTTCGTTATATCACTCGATGACGTCAGCTTAAAAACTGACAATTTCTCGACGAAGAGATAGGCAATCTTCTAACTCGTATGATGTGTAAACACAACCCAAGGACGGCAAATAACGACGGTTATTTTCAGTCCCTCCTAATATATAGGAAGAAAACAATATCCTATTTTTTCGTCAAGTTGAAACAAATAAATTTTACCCTCATTATCACAAAACTTGTACTCATTATCATTGCACACTTAATCAACTGATCAGTATTAGACAAATGTCGCATTTTTAAGTCGAATTAAAAGAAATAATTTTATAATATTAGGTCGTCTAATATGAAATGTCGGATGCCTCATAATTTGCGAATTGATAAGAAGTGTTTTTAATCGATAAAACGTTTATTCGAATTAAAAGCAATTTTTCTTTTTCTTTAAATAATTAGACATTTTAAATCTGTGATGTAATCACCCTCGTTATCATTGATCATTCGATCAATGTTTTGCAATACATGGCCGTGCGCAATCAACTTATCAGTATCAATTAAACCTTGAAACGCGCAAATACGACGTCATTTTCCGGACCCCCTAATATTAAAACTCGCCTTGACTAAAGCACAGCGCTTTGTTTGCCTAGTGCTGAATCGAAGCGCGACCCTTAAACAGTCCATAAACGGATTCTTCCGTGTACCGCTTGGTCAACAAACTCCAAACGTACACCACCGTGAATCGTTACGCGACCCATCGATTTCGACGAAGTTAACCAACTCGTTAAATCGTTTCATATTTGTTCCATCCATAGACATCAGCCTGTCCCTGTTAAAAGCTAACTTGTCACTCCCCAACTGCAAAGGATCGCTTCATCCTTGAATCAGAAACGGTGTCACTCGTTCCTGAGTTTCTCGAAGGAATTCGTGTACCACTATTCGAGAGTCCTGAAAAAGAGGTTTGGACCCTGCTTCGAATCGCACCGGATCCTTCCAGCAAGGACGATTCGTGGAGCGAGGTCTCAAATCTTCAACGAGAATCCAGCGTCTCTCGGTCACGAGAGAGAGAGAGAGAGAGACGCTTAAAGACGACGAATCAGAAGCTAGGAACGCGCTGTTAGAAACTTTATTTGTGAAGCTTTCGACGCCACCGAGCCTCGACGTCCCTCGACGTCCCTCGCCGTATATCTGGATACGGATGAGTTGCGAGCGGGCGGTTTGCTCTTCATCGAGAGAGAGAGAGAGAGAGAGAGAGAGAAAATAGAGTGAAACGAAGCGAGAGAAAGGCAGTAAGAGAAAAGAGGCGGGGGTAAAAAAGAAGAATATCACGAAAATAAGAAGAAACGAGAGGAGTCTCGCCGCTTACCGGTCGCTGTTTCCCTTATTTCCTCTTTTTTTCAGCCCTTTTTCCTCCCTTTTTTACGTTCCTCCGCGTTGTCCTTCGCCACGGTGAACGAATTTGCATAGGCTATGCGCCGCGGACTTAAGGGCTTTGAAGCCGTTATTCTTGGCACTGTAATACCGCCTGAACAAGCACGATTTGTTTCCGATGGTACTCCTCGTTTTAAATTCGGCGTGTCTCGCCACTACCTTTGTCCTCTCCTTCCTGGCGCAACGAACTCCCTTCTGACCTTCTCCCTTCCTCCTAGGACTCGCTGCCTTTCACCCTCGGTTTTCGAAAAAAAAACAAAGCGCCTTTAATTTTATCGTTCGATCTAAAGTCTCGACGTCGTCGTCAGTGTACTGTGCAAAAAAGCCTTCCTTCGAGAGCAAGAGGGAAAATGAGAGAGAGAGAGAGAGAGAGAGAAGTTGGAAGCTTTCCTTTGGAAAATGTTAAAAAATATTTGAGACGATGAGAAAGTGCGCCTAAATGCACAGATAGAAATTCCTCACGATGGAAGGAAAGTATCGATATTCCTAACTCGAACTATTTAAGATGAGAACTCCATCGAACTACTTGGGAATGGGTCGGATGGTCATGGTTGCAATTAGCGTTCGGGTGGAATCGTCTCATATCCAATTAAGTGGACGTCAGTGACCTGTGCGGCAGGCCTACGTCCGGATAATTGGAAATCGACGGCTATGTGTATCCTTTGGATATCATGACCCGTGACATCTCTCTTTAATATTTGGTACGAGTAGTACGAGGCGTTTGATTTACGCGTTCGAATTCCAGAATACCTCCCAGAACTGTGATATAAAAAGATCCGCTCGGAACAAAAAGATCGCTAAATTCAACTCCAAACCTCGCTGTATCGCTAACGAAACGTTAGTATTTTTACTGCGAAAAAGTCATCACAGTTATCCCAAGACGACGATAACTCAGTACCCCTATGATTCACAGGTGTCGTCTCTTTTCTTAGATCACCGTCTAAAGTTCGCGTCAAAACTCCAAAACACCTACCACCTCCCTCTCCTTCCCAGAACTGCGGTATAAAAGGAACACAAAACTAGGAACAAAAAGATTACTAAATCCTACTCCGAACCTCGCTGAATCGCTAACGATACGTCAGCATTTTTATTGCGCGCAACCTGTCACTTAAAACGAACCTGGTTCTTAGTTTAATAATCGAATAAAATGTTGGATAAGACGACAAAAAGTTATCACAGTTATTCCAGGATAACGATAATCCAGTATCCTTATGATTCACGGTCCTTATCTTAGGTCGACTTTTAAAGTACGCGTCATACCTGGTACCTGCCATTTGGAACAAATCTGATTCAACTTAGTATTCGAATGAAGTTTAATACTGTACTAGTTTCCCACAGGAATCCCACGTTACTAAAGACGAATAATTATACAATGGCAACGAAATTCATGTCTTTCGATGAACACGGATTAACTGGTCTCGACAGTCATCAATGTAGCTATCGAACGATTATTCGGCGTAAGACCTTTCGCATCGATCACACGATTTAATTATTCTCTCAATGGTATCGATCGGCTCGCGACCACCCAGAGTCCCTCTGTTCCCGCGATTCAGCTCGCGACACGACTCGTCCCTGGTTCTGTCGAATACCAGGACAAATTTCGCAATATGTCTCGAACTAACGTAAGAATTCCATGAGAAGAGTTAGACGCGTCGAGGAAACACACTTGGCGAGATTTCACGTTTTCGATGGAGTTGAGTGGAGATCTATCGTAAGAAGCGTATAAGAAGTATCTATAGCCTTTTGATGGACGGAGAGGAGACTTCGAAGGCGAGTAGAGAGACACTCCACTTCGAAGCGGAACTCTCGACCTCGAAGGATCGATAGGTGATTCCTCTCGTAACCACGTGTCCGTCTTAGTGAATTTTCCTTGCGATTCGAAGCAATCGCGTTTCGTTGACGGCGCCACTAGTGTTGAATTCCGGTTGGAAACGAATACAACATCGAAACGTTCATCACCACGTTGATCACCTATGACCGCAGATTTTTTTGTCTACGACGGTAGTCATCGATGACCGGAGTGCCTCAAACGTTGCTTAGAGCAATAAAAATAGTTTTGTGGTGTCCTGAGCAAAACATGATTACTTATTCAACAAGAGAATACATTCGTAAGAACCAGGTTTATTCCAAGTGACAAGTTGCGCGCAGTGAAAATACAGACGTATCCTTCTTATACCTTAGTTATGGGTCGGAAAACTATCAGCTATTCAGGAATTTGAACGCGTACCTTAACCTCTTAACCGTGTATGATGACATTTTCCGTCATACCCGAAAGACTACCAATTCTTTGAATATTGAAAATATTTGATTTATATACTGAATAGTGTATAATTTGTTCCAGAAATAAAAAAATCAATATGTTAAAAGAAATATATATATATAAAAAAATATTTTCTTATATTTCTTTTATCACGCAGTTCCTAGTGTGAAACGAGTTTCACAAAATTTTATTCACCGGTTAAGAGGTTAAACAATGACCTAGGAAAAGAGAAGTCGGCCATAAAATATGAAGATTACCGTCATCCTGGGATAATTGTGATGACGTTCTGTCAAGTCATCCAACATTCTATTAGATTGCTAAACTCAGCACAGGCGTGCCCTTCTTACACCGTAGTTACGGATTGGAAAAAGATCCAACAATTTTACAGCGTACCTTAGACGGTGACCTAGGAAAATGGAGGTCGCCATTAAAACACGGAGGTATCGGATTGTTGTTATCTCAGATAACTGAGATGATGTTTCATCGCGCCATTCAACACTGGCTAAGAACAAAAGTAACGAAGACCTTCTCTCTTGTCGATTATCCTTTGACGGACTCGACTCACTCCGTGTCCGTCGCATGACGCATGCACCGCGTGCATAGACGCGCGCTCGTAACGTTCGCAATGTGCCATCCCGCGTTGTTCATTAGTGGTCAACAGGAAATTCGGGCGAATTTGCAAGCGAGCGCATGTACTCGAGCAATTTGATTGGATTGGCGTATCTGTGGCGTCACCAGGTCACGTAGAAACGCGTATACGTTTCCGCGCGGTGCTGACGGCTACGACGATTTTCCGATAAAACGATTCGGCGTTTCCTGCTCTTTCTTTTTGCTGTCCTTCTCGCTCCTCGTTTTCAACGTTACTCTTTTTTCTTTTCATCGATTTCACGATTGCCCTTTCGAGTCGTCGTATGTGCATTTTCCGGTGCTACCTCGCGATGAGAACTTTCGATAAGCGTAAATCGCGAGAGAGTCATGACCGTGTCCGCGCAACGTGCCACCGTAAATTCAGCCAAATTTCGTTCCTCGTGCCGCGAGGATTTTTTATTTTATACGCAGCGGATGATATAAATATTAATAAGAGGATAACGATACGATTATTTTCTCGATAATTTTACATGCGCTGGCTTTATTAAGTATGGCATCGAATAAAGAGGATTCCAGGCGTCACTCAAGTTAATATCTGAGAAAAGATTCTTGTGTTGGACAATTAATGTAGAATTATAAATTTTCTCGAAATGCCTATGAAAAAAATCTAACGTTAGGTGAACCGGAATTCGAACCCGGATCCTCGCATTTCGCGTGCGATGAATGATCCAGTTCACTAAGCTGTCCGATCCACAACGATTTCGACAGTATCGTAGGCATCCTTACAACTTATACATGGCACGATGCGCGTCCCTACATTAATAATGGATTCGACCAAATGGACTACTACCAAAACGATCGCTATTTCCGCAGAGATGTACGGCTTAGTTCGATCGAACGTAATGATTTCTCTTTCATAATTTGTCAGTCTTTCATACGTGGATGTGTTTATAGGAACGGTGTTCAAAACAGCTTATTAGCGTGGGAGTGCGAGTGAGGTGTTTATATCTCGTTGCACGACATGCGCGCAGAGCAGCTGTCGAGCTTGTCATAGTTATATTGTATTATACTTTTAAACACGCAAAATCACCTTTGGGTACTTTCGATCAGCTTCAATTTCCCGTATATTTTTCAATCCGAACAGACTCGTAAAACGAATATTGGCAGAATCTGTCGTTTCTTTGGACAATAATTTAACTAACCTTCGTTAGATCATTTAAACGCTTCAATTTAGTTATAGTAAACGCGCTATCACTTGGAACGTAACAATCGCGTTGACTTGACCTATGAAGTTGTGAGAAAAAATACGAAAGAGTCATCGGGAGACTCTAAAGAAGACAAGTGAAGATTAAATGCGAAAAATGATCGAAAGAAAAATAAATCGCATCGATCGTTCTTCGATCGCATTGTCTTTTGATATTCCCGTATCACGGAGACTTTGTTAACTCTCATAGAAAGCTGAGATATACCCACTTTGAAGGAACGAAATTACTTCGAAGGGAATTGATTCGATTAAAGCATGTTAATTAATAGAGACCGATACCACGCACCCGCTAAAATTCAAATTGATTGATTCTGTTTCAGGATTCGAGCAAGTCGAGAATTCTCCGTCCCAGGGCAGTGGAAGCAGCTTAGACTGCCTCAGTATGATCGTTCAGAGTATCAACGGACCGTCGCAGCCATCGATCGAAAACCACTATTCGACGCATCACTAAGACTGTACAGTATTAAAGCTTGCCTATTCTAGACGGAAGAGCATCGATGGCCCCACCGCGATCCAATTTAAACGCGTCTAGTGATCTCAGGGCGGTTTCGAGGGACGGCTATCGCGTTATCAGCTCCTATCGAGAAACGGACCTTCGAAGAACGACGAATCTCGCTAGGAACGATCGAAACCTCGCGGTTCGGCTGAGGGATGAGTCTTTATTCTCGATAAGGACCAGCCTTCATTTTCGATAAGGACAAGCCAAAACAGGCCAAAGAGGACGTCCTCTAGGCGCTGAAGAGTTCGACGATGTGCGCGATGGCGATGCCACGGCGCGCTTTCAGTCGCGCCGAATCAGCAACGATGCTCGAAAACTCGTCGTATTTCACGGTCATCACGCTCCTGACGTCTGTCTCGAATCGTGCCAAACCTTGACGAAACGAGATACGATATTTTCGCGAGTCGCGTTAAACGGAATTTAAGGAAACGCGTGTCGAGCGAATCGCAGTCGCTCGTCCAATTTTCGCGTTACTTATCATGAGTTTTCTCTCACGTAACACGACGACGTGCGAAGTAACATTTATACGTATATTTATAATATCATATCTGGCGGTCAAAAAAGCGTCGAGGTCGTAAGTTCTTTCGAAATGTCGAGAACAATTATCTCCATTTTGACTTAAAATGGCTCGATACTTTTTCGATATATTTTTCGATTGTACGACTGTTCGAATGACGACTGCGACGACTCAATCGATTCGTAAGGCTGTTCGTTCAAAAATTTAAGTGTTAGGGTTTCATGTTCAAATCGGGCACGAACTTTTGGAGTTATCCAGTACTTCGTAACGACGTTATTCGTAAAGAGAAAATATATTGCTACTTCCTGGACGAGTTCGGAGTGTACCACCGGTGGTACACGGGGGTGTTCAACTCTTTAAGCTACCGACAAAAACGCTCCTGGTATCAGGCGAATACGAGTTCGTAGTTTTAGATCGGTTTTACATCGAGTGCGATGTAAACATCGTGGAATTATACGAAAATGACAGCATTATCTGGACTATTTGCAGCAACTAGATAGGAGGTTTGAGGTTCTAGTGGATCAAATCTCCATAAGATGTACGCATGCAGTTCCATTTCAGTGCAGTGAATCGAGGAATAAAAGCTACCTAAGAAAATACGACGAGTGAAAAGAATTAATAGAAATGGCCGACCATCACCTTGATTCCCTTCGTGTTTCCCTCACTTCCATCCATCTTTCAGCTTGTCTTTCGCCCGTTAATATTCGAGCACGAAAACAACATTCCTCTTAAAAGGATAATAATGTATATTGTAAGTTCTTGGACGAGTTCAGCGTGTACCACCGGTGGTACACGAGGTATCCAACTCGTAAAGCCGCCAACGAAATCGCTCCTGATATCAGATGAATTCGTGACTGTAATCCTACATCGAGTGACACGATACAAATACGGCAGCGTTTTCTGGACTATTTTCTAGATCTTTCATCGTTTGCAGCGTCTAGATCAGAGATCGGGTCTGTCGATGTATTCGAGACCATTTAAAAGTTTGAGGTTCTAGTGAAGATGGAATTTCTATAAGATGTAATCGCGCAGTTCCATTTCAGAGCAATGACTCGAGGAATAAAAGTTACTTAATAAAATACGACGAGTGAAAAGAATTAATAGGAAAAGTCGACCATCGGTTTGATTCCCTCGTGTTTCCCTTACTTCCATCCGTTTTTCAGCTTGACTCTCGCCCGTTAATACTCGAGCACGAGAGTTTGTCAGGCACCGGCTATGGATCATTTATCAAGACGGATGGGTAATTAATCAGCCGCCTAACTGCAATGGGACTATCGAACTTGACAGATTTTAACGCTTCAACTTAACTCGCCTTTGCTTCTCGCCCGTTTCATCGGCCCGGTTTCCATTCCGCCTTGACACCCCGCCTCAGGCTCCGCTCGAGAGTTCAGCATTATTAATGAGGGAGATAATGACGAATTCACGAGCGTAGACACGCGTCGTGACGCTACACATTACTCGTTATCCCGTTGATGTTACGACGCGTGTAATTAGGTACACGTGATGCTTTCCTTTCTTACAAGGAGGACTTTACTCCGTTGCCTTTCGATCTCCACTAAGACGACGCTTGGTAAATACGAGGGAACGAGGTTGCTCCTCGATGCCCTCGAAGGTAATCGCATTTGCAGATTTCCGAAGGAAAGGTGCTAATTGCTCGGAGATCCTTGGATTGGAGTCGTTCAATCCTAAATTCTCTGAAAATTACCGATGCGAGGGTAATCATCGAATGACTTCGTTGTCAAAGCTTCGACGAGGAAAGGTGACTCGATATCTTTTAACAAAACTGTTATCGCTCATTTTAGATACAGATTAATTCCTTCTTACAGATTAACTCCTTCGTAAAGATTAGTTCCTTCTTATAAATTAATTCTTTCTTACAGATTAATTTCTTCGTCCGTCAAAGTGGCGACAGACATGAATGAAGTTTACGAAAGGAAATTTCTCGCGATCTATTCGTCAAACGAATAACTTAGAGGCAAGATAATCGTGGAATAAGTTCGACGATGAAGTTTCGTCGATGAAACACAACTCGACATTTTTTTAAAACATTGCGTACGAGTCTCGAAATATCTCGTACATAGCAAATCGAACTTCGCGGTCGGATCACGAGATGTTTCGTTTTATAATTTTTTCATACACACGATTCAATACATTAAAAATAAAATAATTTTCTTCTTACGTTGCCAAGCTAACGAAACCTTGCATACTCTTATGTTGGAACGAGCACTCCGGCTCATGGGCGAGCACTGCGAGCGTGTGTGTGGGAGCACCCATGATGCTA
>JAITYT010000327.1:544334-564322 GCA_025433975.1 Liostenogaster flavolineata
GGCCTCGGGATCCCGCGTAATCACTCGTACGGAAGCTCCCGCCTCCGCTCTGTTATACATCGAAGGAAGCATTTTCCAGATGCCGCCTCGTAAAACGTCCGGCGGACTTTTGTTCGCGCGGTGTTTCACACTTCACACGTTGCCCGTGCCGTCGTCGAGACTTCTTTGGCTCCTCGGGCGCTTGAGGTATCGCAGAAGGCCCTGTTCTACGTGGAGAACGAGAGAAAAAGAGAGATAGACGCAGTAGCGACGCACGGACGGAAGGAAGAGAAAGAAAGAAAGAAGATTCGGATTTTCGAAGCTTCTTAGAACCGCCGGCTCGGGGATAATTCAGCTCGACATCGAAAATAGGCTCTCTCTTTCTCTACCTTAACGACAATCGTCATTTCTTCGAAAGGAGTTTTCGACGTTTCAGCCTTGATCTTTCGCTCGGCGATACTTATTTCCGGTGTTTCTTCGAAGTTAGAAAGAAAATATAGCGCACGAAGTTTGAATAAAATCCCTTTTTCTTGGTTATTTGTCTAAAAAGGCTAAAAAAATGGCTCGATGTTGCAGTGTCGTGATATGAAATTAAGCGTAAGACGGTACGCGATATTGCGAGTTTCGAGTGTCACAAAGGAGACTGGCCTAGTGATTTTCGAGAAATTACGGTCGGAGAAAGCCGGCCAAACCGAACAGTTAATTTGCATTTTTTTCTGGATGACTTTTATTAACCCCTTCCCGTGCCATTTAGCTCGACGAAATCCGGGTCCGAGCTGTAGGGATCAATGCGCAGTAAACAAACGCAAAGTAAAATAAAAAGTTGAAGGGTCGAAATCGGTCACTACTATCAATAGTTTCATTATCAGAGAACCTGGCTCGTGGTATTCATGTTTTGGCGAAAATCTTTATCACGAGCCAGACTCGTTAAAGTACGGGAAGGGGTTAATAAATTGACTACCACGTTGATCACGTGATCGCAGATTGTTTGGTCTATGATGGTGATAATCGGTGACTGAAGTGCTTTGAATGTTTATAATTGTATAAATTGAACGAACATCGTCAGCCAATGAACTTTAAATATTATAGCTGATTGGAGAATAACCATCAGCATAATGGACGCTGTTGGAGTAAGCATGTGATCTTATATAACCATAATTATTATTATTTCATCAATACGTGTCAACTTGTTAAACTTTATTCGATTATAAAACTAAGAACCGGGTTTATTCCAAGTGGCAGGTGTCCTTTTTATATCATAGTTGACCTTGAGTCGTGTACCAAATTTACGACTCTCGCAGATAATCCTTCGAATCTGTAAGAGTTCTACACCTATTCAGGAAACGGATAACAAGGGTTCACTAGCAGAGTGTATGTATTTATAGAGACCATACAGATGCTTTCTAATCAATCAGCAATGCTATTTCTAACTGAAAAGGTTAGTCATCCGTATTTATACGAACGGGATTAGCCCCTCCAGTGTATGGCAAGATAAAAGAATCCGCAAGATAAAAGATTACCCCAAATAATAATCCTTGGTGACAATGCCGATCGCTAAAACGAATACATTGGGTCAAGAAAGTCTGTAGGTGTTAATTTTACTGGCCTATTGTTTCACGGAGTAGTGACGCTTTTAAAGTCGCGTTTATTGGTGATCCTTTTCCACGAGGTACGTATTCTTGAAAAATTGAGAGATTCTTTCGCGAATTTTCTTGAAAATCGAATCGCCCTACGAACTTGGAGCATACTCGAATATTTTATTCATATCTCCCGAGTCTTAAATGTACTGAATATCGGGGCGTATCCGAGAAGTCTTCTTCCTCGATGGTTCGAAACTTTCGTAGAAAGTCACGTTGCGCTCACCAGTATCGAGCAAGAGTGTCTACCGTTTTTTTTTCTCGATGCAGATACGTCGTGACTTTGAAGTACATTCTTCTTCAACGATTCTTCAGATATTCCTTCGCTTTTTCGATTTCGTCGTTTTTCCATCTGACGTAAGTGCAGTAAGAGAATGACGGTGCTACGATTACCGTCAGTACTCGTCGTTGGTTCTTGTGTTTCCCTATCGTAAATACGATTGCTCTTCGAGACGTTCAATGATTCTATTCATACGAAGCTCTTCTCTTCCACTTTACTCGAACGTCTCAGATCATAAGTCATTTTGACCGCGAGAACTTTGAAAAGTTCCTTGCTCGAAGAATATAACAAGAATAAGCGGTTTATAAACACGGAGTTCTACTTAATGATAAAAAAGGACAAAGTTGACCTAGAAAGCAGTATGAGAAAGTGCGTACCTAGAACACGCTTCGTCTCGCGCAACTTTTAGGTCTCTTAAAACCGTACAACTTTCTCAGAAAAATTTCATTCTGGATTCGACAAAAATACGACTAAGTATTTCTTGACGGAGCACGAAATAAGTGTAGCTTTCCTCGAATCGCGTTTAACATCTTTCTCAGGTCGTTGTCCGTAATTTAGAAACGTGAAATTCCCGGAGAGAATTATTAAGATATTTAGATTAACTCAGTTTAAACTTCATCTCATTGGAACTCGATACGATATCCGTATTATGCACACCGTTCCAATTGCATTAACTAATCGATTTTCAAATTAATTAGATAAAGTAATTCTCTTCGAAGCGGAGCGTTTCTTAATTTAAAATCCGGTAGAATCGTGCGCTTTTATCAGTCTCACGATTACGACGAAAAATCGACAAAATGAACGACTCGATTCGTCAGATTGGATAACGACACTTGCGCTCTTTTCGTTTAATCCTCTGTCGGTGCATAAGGGTCAAATGGAACCCAGTCCTGTAATTTTGGACGTAATAAGTTTTTGCACTAACTGAAAATGAAACTATGGAAAAAATGGAAAAATGGAACCAACAGGGAGCTATGTTTGTCTCAAATAAGGTTTTTTACACATGTTACTAAAAAAATTGTTAAAAAGTATCATATATGATGTTATTATGACCGTTTCAAGCAAACCAAGCATATTTCGGTGCATTTGATGCTGAATTTTTTTTTCATGCGTTTAGTGTCAAAATTTATATATATTGTGCCACTATCGGCGAGTGCCTCGATAGAATGATGCCTCAAAAAATAGGAAACAGAAAGTGATCAGTCCTTTGATAGTTGTTACTTTCGCAAGGTATTGAGAGTATTAATATACAGTGCCACGATCTGGCGTAGTTATTTACGGTGTTGTTGTTGTTAATTTCATATCATTTATAATATAATAAACAGACTAGCAATCGAGATCACACCGTTCCGCGTGTTGAAACGTTTAACAAGCTTCGCTATGATGTAGCACTTTCTTCCACAGGTCATAAAACCTGTTTTACAAGTTGACCATTAGCAAAACAGATATTACAGAAGAAAATAAAAATAATTGGAACAATTCGCTCAAATTCAATATCTGTCGACAATTATCTCACTTTAGTAAGTCGTGTTCCGAAGGCAAAGCAAAATGTACTATTACTATCCACTCTACGGAATGATGCTTCTGTTGACCTCGCATCAAATAAACCCAACGTCATATTAGACTATAATGAAACGAAAGAAAGGATTGACACAATTAACAAATTAGTTTCAACATATACCTGCAAAAAAAGACTAAGCGATGCCCTACGGTTTTATTTTTTAATATAATAGACATTGCGAGTACAGCAGCTTATAACTTGTATAAATGTGCTAATCCATAACTACTATTCATTCAGCGAAAAAGCTTCGAACGTAAAATGTTTTTGAAGGAGATGGCTATGCAATTGACAAAGGATCATATGAGTTGCTTAGAATCCAATGCGATTAAGACCAGAAAACAAAAGTTGAGAAAATTAATATTTTTAATAGATTATTTTTAAAAATTTTTGGTTTATTAATTTTTTCAGAAAAGTATTTAAAATCTTATTTCAAAAACGTAAGTATTATTATTATTACAGTATATATTATTATATTAATTCGTCTATCATCCTCACAAATAGAAAAAAATGTAAAAATCACAATTCATCAAATAGGACATGATATAAGATATATCAGATAAAGATTTGAACTGCCAAAGAAACAAAGGTAAATAGATCTGTTAGTAAATGACCAAGATGTTACGTTTGCCCTCCAACTACTGATAAAAAAACAAAAAAACCATCTCGTACAAAACACTTAAAAATCAGCAGTATGAACTGCATCAACGAAGAAGAAAACCGAAAAAACATCTTAGAAAATGCTTCTGATTAAATTTTTATACTAAATTTGTATATAAATGTAATTTAAATAATTTTTTCATTTTTGAATAAAGCTTTGTTTAAGAATTAATAAAATAAAATAATAAAGTATTAAAAAAATAAAAAATATATTGTAAATGGTTGAAAGCATACATGGTGCCAGGTTGACCTCTATGCACAGACTATGGAAAATTTTCAATACACCGACAGAGGGTTAAAAATATATTCTACTTCGATCGAGCAAGCATAGAAAGAGACTGAGAGAGAAAGAGTGAAAGAGAGAGGAAGAGAACGACATGGCTTTCATTTTTAAGCGGACGCATTAAGCCGAAGCTTCGTGCATTAATTTCCAGTATTTTTGGGCGGACTGTATAGAAGCCGACTGCTCGCCTAAGCGGCGCATTAACTCTCCCTCCCCCATTCGTAAAGACATGGGGCGCTTCGGGGACTCGTTTCGAGTATTTAAGGGTCCCTCGGTCTTCAAGAAAGGAAGCGCATAAAAACCAGTCGAATGTCATAACATCGAGTTTCGAGGAGCCGCGCCGCTTTGTCGATATTCCTTCGTGTCGCGTGGAGACTTCTAGCTTCCTAACGACACACGGAGATACGATGGGATCATCCTTCAGATTCCGTGATGAGGTTTAAAGCTATCATTATCCGAGGAACGCGTTAAAACCGGTCTTTAAGTTAATACTAAACGTATCAAGCGGGATCAAATGATACTTCCCGAACTTTAAAATCGTACATTCATTGTTATTTCTTTCGCTCATCTGACTTTTTGTAAATTCTCATATTATTTGATTATTCACTTTCTCGCTTTCCGTTCACTCCTAGCTTATTATTTACGGAGATAAATTTTTTACAACCCTCACGTACCAGGAGAGGTCATTTGATCCCTTAACACTTTGACCGCCACGTTGGTTAGATATGACAGGCCACGGTTTCTCCCGTGACCCCACGGTGTTCATTAGTGACCGGAGAGCTTGAACTACTTACAATTGAAAGAGTCGAATAAAAATTGATAGTTAGTGCATTTTGAGCATGACCACTAATTAGAAAATATTTTAAAATAAAAAGCTTCTCACTGAATAATTAAAATTTTTTATTAGAACATTAAAAATAAACGATTAATTTCTACGAAATGTTGCATCATGCGGTATACTGTGTTAAGACACTTTAAACATAAATGTGGTTCGTCGATGCGACCTGGGCAGTAGGTGGTCACCTTTTTGGTCTGATTTTTAGCAATTTTTTATCCCAACGATTTAGCATTTCTTTTTTATAACACTCTCTGCAAAATTTTTGCACCAGGTATGCTTGCCCTTCTTTCTTCTGCATTTCGTGCCGCAATCTTCGTCGTATAAGTATATTTGATGGCTCTGGTAAATAGCACTGTGTAAGATGCATTGCGAGTGCCATTCTAAGTTCAGATACTTTTCACTTTAGATTTTTTGTTGTTGCTAGTAGTTTATATAGTACCATCGCATTTAAAATTCATGTATTCGATAATAATTCTAAAGTTAATTTTATTATTATTGCGTTTAGTAGAGTATTAAGTACGTTTAGTGTTAAGCAGACTTTGATCAACCTTAGAACGATATCGACTAGAGATAACTACTTTGGAGGAACACATGATGATCAAGATTGTTAAAGGAACTAATTGTTAAAGAAAATATAAAATTGATGAAATAAGTAAAACCACAAAGCTCTTTGAGTTACGAAAGTTTGTTTACACAAAGACACAAATATTATACACGCCAACTGCGCATCTCTAACTAATTGTGCACTGGCTGCTTACTGCAAACTATAAAAGAAGAATTAACTCCATGCCGATACTGAGAGGTATTTGCACCTCCTTAGGTGCTATTTATCATCTTTTATCTTTAAAAAATTTATCTAGTGGATCCTCTATAAACTTGGGTATTGAATTTTCGAAGTGAAATATCTCAACATAAACGACCATTGTAAAGGTGACCTATCTTTTCGAACGATAAGCTGATCATTCGCGTACTAAGACATTTTGTTAAAAATTTCTATTGTATTTCGTGCGAAAAGTGTCGCACTGACATTCTTGAAACGAAGGAACATTTTATCACGCGAAGTCAAATACCTTAAAATTATCAACAACATTTTAACAATTGCAATTAGATAATTAATTATATACATACGTCTGCTACGATGAAAAGAGTAACAAAACGTGGAAGGTGACACACGTCCGATAAGGGTTAAGTCGTAAGCTTCGCGTTTCGATAAGTCTTGCTTCGTTCAAGAGACGAAGAAAAGTATGTGCATCTGTCATGAAAAATACGAAGCCATGGAATGCTGAGAATTTTATTTTTTCCATAGTCTTAACAAGTCTGAACTACAATGAGTTACGAGATACACGAAGTGAAAAACGATTTCTCCTGTCGTTCCTTCGAATCGAATAGGTAAATAATTCGACGAGTAAATTTGCTTCGTTCGATCGATTCGATTTCGATTCGATTTAATTCCACTATTTTCCCGTACACTTTTTCCACAATTTTCACTATCGAGGACGTTCCACCGTCGGATACTCGAGTCCGTTATCAATCGTGTCGCTGATGCTCTCGAGCGGAGCCGAATTCATCGTCCGTTCTGGGCGATAGGCACGACATTTCCGTGTGGTGCGCTTGATGATAGAACGGTTCACACGACGGGTAAGGGAAAAAAGGGAAAAAGTCTCGTGGGCAGTCGAAAGAAGCTCGAAACTATTCCGCCGCGTGGAATGTAGGTAGTTAACTGTAAGAAAGTAACATCTGCTGACCCCCCGCATCGAACGATCCTTTGGACTCTAGGGTCCAAACTTCGTTCATCGCGTTCGAATGTGGAAGGAAGGATCCTTCTTCGGTAACAAGTGTGGTCATTACCACCCACGGCGATGGTAATCTTTCGTTACTCCACAAATCAAGCATTCTTCGAGGTTCATCGAAATGGATTCGAACTTTTGTGAAAACAACGCGGTGAGAGTAATCCAACGATAAATCGATGAATGGGTGGATGGATGGATGGATGGATGCGTCACGGAAAGGAGAAACCTCCCGTCCTAGTGTCTTCGAGAAATCACGAAGTCAGCGCCAGAGTTCCTAGTTTTCAAGTCGTTTTCAGGATTACACACATCGAGATTTCCTAATAGAATCAGGTTGCAACTCAACGACAGACCGAGCGAACCTGAAAGATTTTTCGATCGTATTTGATCTGTTTTAAAGTTTTTACACTTCCATAATGAAAAGAACAAAATCATAACGCTCTTTGAGTAACGAAACTTGATTTACACTAGTACACAAGTACACTACATAAAAGCTGCACAGCGTTTACTAATTGAGCACTAGCTTCTTACTGCTAGGTATCGTTTAATCTTCTTTTCCTTAAAGAATTCTTCCAGTGGACCTTTTACAAATTAGGATTTTTTACAAAATCGCGTTGATCGCCTACTGCCTAATGAACGAGGAACTATTGGATTTGCAAGAACGTAATTCCGATTTTCAAGAATAGATGACGTTATATTATTTTTAATGACTTCTGTCAGTGTTACGATATGAAGGATAGCAAAAGGTCGTCAAACAAAGTGGAAAATATATCATTGATCGAAGCTCCTTCTAAATGTAAAACATTTTATTTTATTTCACACTCAAAACAGAAATTACTTCCTTGCCGTTACTACAACTCTATAACGATACCGAGAAATATTTATATCTTTTCTGTTGCTAGCTATCGTTCAACCTCATTTCTTTTAAAGAATTCAGCGGACCTCTATAAACTAAAATATAGAGCTCTCCAAGAGGAATATCTCAACAATTTTGATATCCGATTCCGATGTCTGCTCATAAACGCGGAAACTTAAAGAGAATTTTGCTCGAATGAAAGATGCCAAGGTATCAAGTTCGTGATCAAGAAACGGCGAGTAATTGTAATTTCACGAGAGAAAACTTCTCTGATTTTACAATCGCAAAGCGGACAATGTTCACTCCATTCGATCGAATCCGTAGATAATGTTGAACGTTGTAGGGATAAAAGTTTAAATCGCGGTGGTTAATTCCTCATTCTCTCGAAACTCATATTTTCTTGCTCGTTCTTTTCTCAAATAATGCAGCGAGAGCAATACGAATCCGGGCAGCGTTCCTCCATACGGAAACACAAAGTTGAATTCCACGACGATGAAAACGACCACCGCTTTACTACCGACGGTGGAAACGCGGGCGCTTAGAACGAGGCAAGTCCAAACGAGGGCAGACCGGACGAAATATATACTTTCCATAGAACGTAATGAGAGCGTACACATTACCGCATTAAATTTTCAGCGCAATTTAAGAAGAGTACGCGGACAAACTCGTTGTAAAGTACAATAGTCAGGATAGAAGTATTCTCATTAAGCTTCATCGAAGTTTCGCTCGTTTCGTCGTTTGCGATTAAATATTGCCATCGACTGCGATACGCTTTCCGTGATATGACCGTGCTCGTGATCAAGGTGCGACATCGTCGTTTCACCGTGGAAGATGAGGAAAAGATCGTAATCTCTTGAATTACGAGATATCTAACGAGTAAACGTAAAATATGACTCGGCGATCGAAAAATCGTATAGACAAGGCAATCTGGAAACTTGTGATCTTGACAAATTTTAAGGAAGAAAAAAAATTATCCTCGATTATATTAGCTCGAGTAATAAGAAATGCCGGATTTCTCATCGTTCGAGAATTGATTACTAAAGTGATTAGGTGTATGTTTAAAGATTTAAAAATTATTAAATTAATTTTTTTCTATTTCTTTGAATAATCCGATATTTTATATTATACGATCTAATAGAAGTATAAGGAGAGGAAGTTCGAATAATTCTTTCAGGTTGATGTAGAGCAGAAAGGTAAAATTAATGCGTTTGGACAGATTTACAATCGTTAAAAGAACGATAAAGCAATGTTATCGATGGATGTAGGACGCGTCGCATTGCCGATGAATAACGCGACACACGCGGTATCGATGTTTACACGATCGGAGCCGTTGAAGAATAATTTTTTTCTGTGATATCGCACAAATCGCCAACGATGTAAATTTTGTGTAAATTTATAAGAATTATATCGCAAAATATATCACGAGTTAATACGTAGGTACATCGAGTTTAGTTTCAGAATCTCCAGCTTTGAAATCAATTTCGCTGGATTTATGTTCCTCGAGACGTCTTCCCAATTCTATCGAAGAACATCTGGCATCACCGAGCCATTTCCAAAACTTTGAACTCTTTTCCACCGAATAAAATTCAGGACAGTCGTCAATAATTTTGATAACCCTCCTGGGATATACCAACGATACTTTTCACGTATCGAAAGAACAAAATTTTTCATCGAAGTAAAGTTATATCGCGTTAAAGTCGAGACTGTCGATAATTTGACAAGAAAACACTTAATAAAATTGTAAACAACTATCACATCGAAATGAAACTCATCACGATGAATACTGACACCAACGAAACGAGCTCGATTAATGCGTTCGAAAAAGAAGAGAGTCGATCACGTGATTCACCACGGTCATCAAAGATTTTGATAAATTCCAATTGGGATTAATGTTGATACTTTTCACTTATCGAAAGGACAAAAATTTATATCGAAGTAAAATTATTCGGCGCTAAGATTGAGACTATCGGTAATTCGATAAGAAATAAAATCGTAAATAATTATCACGAAATGGAACTAGTCGCGATGAGTACTGGCACCAACGAAACGATAAAAAAAAGAGCTCGATCAACGCGTTCAAAAGTCTGGAGAGTTAATCGCATGATTCAGCACGAGCACGTATCTTCTTCCTCGTATATAGGGCAAAAAGGAGGAGGACGAGGAAGTGGCATTACCGAACAAATCGAGCGCGCGAATAAAGACTCGCCTCGCGTGGCCAAAGCAAGGTCAGCCGCTTTGATTGTCGATTTAGGGTCGGTTTCGCGGGAACTGGTACGCAACCCGCGAAAGAGAGCCGACGAGTCTTAAATGGGAGCGCGAAGGACAATAGGCCATTCTTGGGTAAACAGAGAGCCGCCAGAGCCAACCGCGACACGAATGAGGGTGGGCAAGCTCTCGTGAATTTCGGCTAGCTCCACACTTCCGCTAGTCTCCTTGGTGAAATAGTGTCGGAGTGATCAGAAGTTAATTTCGTATTTTTTCGTCAAATTAAAAGAAACAATTTAATAATATATTTTTATTCCAAGTAAATTATGTGATTACCCTTGTTATCAATGATTCTTTGAGGAAATTTGTGGGCAAATTATAGAAATACGCAATCAAACGATTAATATTAACCCTCCAGCTGGGTAATTTTTTTCGATAATCTGGTAAAAAAATGTATTCTTTTTATTCTTGATATGTGTTAGATACAAATCTTAGATTGTAAATATAAATCTTTTATAAGTTTCGTATAATGTTTTTATCAAATAACGACAATTTCATAATCAATGTTATATCCAAGTTATTTCGCGATCAAGAAAGGTTGTCTAATCCATGGAAATCGCAGGATACCCAAGGTTAAAGAAACGTTATTATGCGCGAATACGACATTGCTTTCCGGTTTCCCTACTACAATTAGGAGGAAAGCAATGAAACGTGTTGAACGGTTTCTACCAGAAGGGGTGGAGGATTCGCAGGGGGTTTTGCCAAGATCGGCCGAAAATATCCACATCTCTGGGTAAGAATAGTGAGGGACGACATAAATATTTTCGGAGTTACTGACCCGTCAAAACTCCTCCGTACTTTGTGCTAGCGCGAACCTACGACGGACAAACGGCGAGAGATGATGCGTGAAAGTTCCGTGGAACGAGCCGTGTGCGTTGTTAGGCAAATCAGAAGCGTGAGCAGAGAGAACATTAGAGAGTAAACATTAGAGAAAGAGAGAGAGAGAAAAGACAGAAAGACAAACAGACAGCGTGAACAAAAAGCAGCTAGAGGGAAAAAAGGCTTTGAGACCGCGCTGAGTTCGACGCATCTACGTGGAATCGAGTCCCAACGCGTGACCAGGGCGTATTCGTTGATGCTGGAGCTTGTGAGAGCGAACCTCATTCCGAGATTCGAAAAAGAAAGACTAGTACGTTATGCGCAAGGCCGTTCGAAAAGAGCTGCGTCGAACGAATCAGGCCTTTTGCCCTGGTTTTCGTTGTATGCAAGCTCTAGATCGCGCACGCGGAAAACTAAAACTTCGAGCAGCTTTGCCTTCGATATATTACCGCGTACTCTTCTCGACGATCGTCCCGATTCTGTTATCCGTACGAGTAACTAGGTGCTAGGTACTTTTGTAATCTTCCAACTGACTTAGATCAACCCATCGAAGAAGACTTTTTTCGTTTAACGACGCAACTTGGAAATACATTGGGTTTTATTTCAAAATTAATAGGCGTACCTGAATGAAGCTTCGATTTTTTAACAAATGGCATTACTCGTAAATCGTACATTCCATGTCATCGACAGCTGTTGTTTTGAAGCATTGACAGCCTTCTTTAAAATTTAGTATGTAATTCGTAAGAATATAAACAACGTATTTTGTTCACTTTAAATATATAAGTTGAATCACGTGCCAAATTCGCTTGTGTTCTTTAATTTGAAGAAATGTTCTGTCGAAGCACATCGTTTGCTTCAAGAAGCTTATAGTAAACATGTTTCATCTTAAAAGATTCGTAAAACATGATTTAATAGATTCAAAATTGGTGATTTCGAGCTTGGCAACAAAGAATGTTAAAATTAGCCAATAAAATACCTTCAACCATTTTCCTAAAATAAATGATTAATTTTCTATAAAAGAATCAAAGTTTCATTCCTACACACCTATTATATCTTACAAATTTTACGAATAGTCGATTCTCCATGTATATGTGGCTTGACATGTACTTTGTTAAGTAATCAGCGGACTTAATTCTTAAGCGTTTGACGTGCGTCAAATATTGAGATACTCGCTTAACCTTCATCTTTTTTTACTACCCTTACAGTAACCCGATATGACAACGTAAGCCTAACAAAACACGCGGTTATACTTCGTTAAGACATCATGTGAGAAATGTTCTCCGTCCATGGACCATACAGTGATATTGTATGAAATTTATGTGAATCGTTTCTACGTGTTACCATTAGGGGAAAAAAACCGAGACGAACGTTGAATATCCGGACACGATTCACACGATTTCGAATTATTTATTTGAAAGGACTTGAAAATGTTGCAAGAACTGAAATTTAAAAATTACATATTTTTATTCAATTTTTATTTAATTTAACATACGCTGGAATTTTTTTATCCCAATCTCGTTTTCTGGGTTAGGTCGAAAATAAGGAACTAAAATCTTGAACCATATAGTAGGTTCTCAGTTAAGTCGCATTCTACGATATGTTATATCTTGACATTGAGATGACATTGAGCAATAAAATGCATAATAGTTAACAATCAAGTTTTCATTCGTATTTTATTAACGAAAATCTAAATGTTGACATCTTGGCATCGTGTCAAAGAATGCAGCTTAGAAAAATATTCATCATATGCTTTAGAGACGTTTTAAATCCATCGAAGCCTTATTTAACGTTCTAATCATCGCGGCACAGCATATTTTATGCCCTACATGCAATAGGAGCACTAAAACTAAAAAAAAAGAATAAATAAATGGTCGGATCGTAGCCATAATCGAAAAAAAATTTTCAAGTTTATAGATGAGCAAAATCTTCAAAAATGGCCAAAATTCGAAGGTACGAATTTGCTAACTTTAAGATCGGCTAATTCAATCAAGCTGCTTATTTATCGATAAAAGTATCGTACGAAAAGATATAGCAAGTTCATGTAAAAATCGTTTTAAGAGTTTTTATTCGTTCTAGTCATGCAAAACATCAAATTTTATGTTTCTACTTGGAATAGAAGCATTAAAACTCCAAAAAATGGATGGACAGATCTTAGTCAAAATCGAGAAAGGTAGGAAAAATCTTCAAAAATAGCAAAAATTCGAAGGTACAAATTTATTAACTTCGAAATTGGTTTTTTATAGATTTTTACGCATAGAATTTAGTCCCGCTGTCTGTTTCTCGATAAAAGCAATCAACAAATCAATAAATGTCTATTTCGTGAATATAATTTCACATACATTGATGTAGTTCGCATTTTTTGCACTTGACATTTTTCTCAAATTTTTCCAAAATCGAACTATTTGTTTTTTTGGCTTAAACACATCTGGTTAATGTAAAAACGTTGTCGCGTCAACCAGATCAGAGTATTTCAGCGATATAAGCATTAGATAGAAACATATAAATATATTTTCATACTTTTTTATACATTTATAACAAAAGCGATCGAAGTTAAGTCGTACGGATAATTTATCGTAGAAAATGTTCTCACATACAGCTTCGTTATTCGTGAATAGCGTTTAAACTGTAAATGCAATTGGAATTCCGATGAATTTTACAACTAAAAAATACATTTTACGGCCCACGTTTTCTTCGGAATACTGAACCTTACACATTTATTCTACTAATCCTTAGTGCTCTCGAAGATCACGTACAAAGGATCAGTGTAAACTAAGACAAGTCATCATCGTAGAGTCTTCTGTCCTAGTACCTTTAATATATGTATATATATATATATTTTTTTTTATCTGTTTCGGCGGACATTTCCATTGAGATAAGTTGGTGGATCGTCGCTAATGGAAAACAATTCTTATTGAAAAAGAAATCTTTCGTATCAAAGTTTTTTAGTATTATATCTGCTAAGTGAAGAATTTAAATATTTGCATAAAAATATTAGTCTTATTCGTACATTTTATTTTACTTGGTAAAAATAAGTCATTGCATTTATTAATACAATTAAAACTTTATCAATAGGATAATATTTTTCATTTGTGTTTCCACTTGTATGCGCACTATAGGTGTTAACTGCGTAATTGTAATAGAAATCAGAATTCCATTTGACGACTTTACTCGTTATGGTTAAAATATTCAAATTTAGGCCAAACGCAACAAAAAAAAACTCTTCGACGAAAAGTACGGAATATAATCTTTATAAAATTGTGATTAAAAAATAGAATTGTTCTCTTCTTTCTCGTACGTATTAAGAAATTTTAATTCAGAATTTTTTTGTTCATTAAATTAGATTTTAAAAGCGGAATTTCATACACATGCTGCCATCTAACGAGAGTCTTCCAAAGTATGTACGAGCAAACCTAGTTTAAACTGGCGCGTGTTTATTTTCGTCCGTTATTGGTCATTGTGTCCTGATGTAAGTTGACGCTTGGATACAAATTACGAGTGAAATTACAACTATTAATTGTTTTATCGATTTATTATTTATCTGTTAGTGATCTCTATCGATTAACGAATTCTCATTGTCACGAGAATTTGATGATAGGTAATCAGTTGTTTTACGATTTATCCTATGTTAATATGTCAGATATCCTTGCAGCAGCGAGTATTTTTAAAATATCAATGTCATGAATTATTAGGATTCGAATGTAAATCGATAATTCTAAACTATTGAAATTACCACGTGGTACATTGTGTTTTGCGTTACATTAATTAATTGAAAAATTATCTACACTAAGTGTTTATCGTCAAACGAGATTCATTTAATTTTATCGTTAATGATAATTTATATTTTACTTTCATCAGTAAAAAAAAAGAAACCAATTGTTTTTGTGTAATATAATTTCACGGTTTCATTTAAATCTATGTAAATGAAATTTAAAGAATAATTCATACATTTATAATTATAATAATTAAGCAACGTTACTTACTGTATTAGATTTAATTTTGTGTTATGTAAATATGATTCGTACAATCTCAAGTGGTATGCGTTATATTTCTATCTTTCAAGGTCATTCGTACTTTTAATAATATGGCAACCGATGTAAGAAATATAGCTACTGCGATGAAGTTCAAAGCTGCGTTAAATTCTCAAAAAAATTTAGGAAATAAGGAAACGTTGTTTTGTAATGAAAGTAATTTGACTGAATCTCTATCGATTTTGTCAGAGGTACAGTAAAAAAAAGCTATAATATAGCTACAACTTTTCTTTTCTACTAAGTCTGATTTGATATATAACATTGAATAGGAATTAGATTCTCTTGGAATTGAACCAATAACTACGGACTCTACAAAACTTCAGTCACAAGAAGAATTTAATAATTTATTGATTCAATTAATAAATGCATCGTGGAAACTAGTTCGCAAATATAGAACGCTTACAAAATCAAACAGCGAGCTTAAGGACACCTATTCTAAAATTCTAAATGATAATACTAATCTCCAGGTATGTTAATCATATTTACAAAACGTACGCCTTCTTTCATGCTTTATTTGGTTTCAAGCTACGAAGGAAAAGTGAACGGTAAGAAAACTAAATCAACGTAAAGATATTAATTTTAATAATTCTGTAATGTTTTCAATGGCGCTCGATATAGAATCGTGTAAGCAGACTGAAAGATGAGTTGCAAAAGCAGCAGCATGCTTTGTGTCAAGTACAGGAAAGAGAAAGAAAACTTAGAGATGAATATGGAAGCGTATCGAGAGACTTAAAACAGGAAAAGAATAAGGTATGAGAAACATATTTATATATTCTTCTGAGATACATTAATAACATATTCGTCGTATATTTTTCTGAATTTTAGGTGATCAAATTAAGAAAACAATCTTTGTCGAAAGATAGTCAGCACGAACACGAGCTGAGAAGAATCACGCAAACAGGTCATAAACTTCAGGATCAGTTACAAAAATCTATCGGTTTGTACTTCACTTGGGAATATGTAATTTGTTTCTCTTTATGTAGCCATATAATAAATTATAATTCTATGTTCTTCTTAAATCTACCTATATTTAGTGTCGGAATTTGATCATGAATGTTAAATGGGGAACTATTTGTTTGGTAACAGGTACTTACGTATCTAGAGATAAAGGGTTGCAAAAGATACAAGCTGCTCACGAAGAACAGATAAGGTTGCATAAGCAAACGATTTGTCGCCTAGAAGAGAATAACAGACTTATGTTGCAAGAACTCAATGACTTAAAAAATTCCTTATCGCCATACTCCGTCAGTGTCGATCTTTAAGTCGAAGCATCCAGAATTTGGTCCAACGTGGAAGATTAAATAATGTACATATTAATTAATATTATTGGTATCGTACACTTAGTACGTTATAATTAATAAAATAGTGTAGACAGTGCCAAAATTTATAGTCGCGTGCTACTAGATATATTATTATATATATATTTTTTATATTAAATGGATTGTTTACTATTATTTCTAACAATCTTTAGTAATGGTAGTTCAATGTCTGTACATTAATGATTTTATATGTTAAACATACTTGGTCGATATTGGGTCGTTCGGAAAGTCTCCGCCGATAAAAAATATAAATATAAAAAAAACAGTGATCTGTACGCAATCTATCGTTAATTAACGGAGGCTTTCCGAACATCTTAATGCACATATAAATTAAATCAAATTAATAAAATTCGAGTGCCACTATTTAAATATATTCGAGACTTCTTAAGAAATAATTCTTTTCTTTATCATACAAAACATTGATCATAGTACACCAATCGATATACGCGCGATCGATTTTCGCTACGTCGAAGATACGACTGATCGTTACGATCGATTGATCACGAGACCTGTAACTGCTCGTGACGCGTATACGCGCCATTTTTAAAAATTTAATTTGGCATAATGTCACGTATATTTTTCACGGTGGAAAAAAGAATTAAATAATAATAATAATTATATTTTATTTTAACCGAGCACATGGAAGAGTGCTTTCAAAAAAAAGAAGAAAACTAATCAATTAACAAGTTAAGAAATAGAGTAACGATAAAGTATATCAAAAAAGATGAAGATCGTTGATGAGAATCTTGCCCGTTACTTTTTGGACACTTACAATTACCCGCGATACATACCGTGTTATTTCGATTTAAAAAAGTCGCCTGTCCGCCTTGCATCTTGTTCGTGGTGTACACTATTTCCGTAGGTAGACTATTACCAAAGCTCTCGATTTTATTGGACGACAATCGAAGTGAGCTTTTACCATCGGCGCACGTCGAATTAACAACGATGCTATTCGTGGCTACTAAGTTCATACTAACGTTCGAGAACACGTTATCTGTAACGACAGCGACGTCTCCTTCGATCGACACGTGACCTGGCTTTTGCAACGCGAACTTCGAATTTGCTATCTCGATGTTCGAGAAATAGGCGAAGTTCAAGGATTTTGAAACATTTCGAAACTCGCAGTCTACGACGCGTAGATTTCTCCCTTTTTCAGAAAAGTTTAAGCCCTCGATGTGCTCGATCGTGACGTTCTTCATGACGAAATCGATCACTTCGATGTCGGTGAATTGTTCCTTGAAGTCCTCTATAATGGTGTCCCTTATTTCAAAATGTTCGATGATCGTTAAGCTCGTGAATGTGTCGTGCGTGATAAGTGGTATTCTCCGCACGTTTAAGATTTCGAACCTCTTGATCTTTTTCGAGGTAAGGAACAGCTCGAAGAGCAAGAGTTCGCGAATATTCTGTACAACCACTTCCTCGATTTGGTTTGCCTCTGTCAAGCTCGAAAAATGTAGATTGGCCGAGAAGCACGACGAGAGTATCAAGCTCGTAATATTTTCGTAATTATATCCTTCCGGTAGATTAAATTCCTGGAACAGCGAAATACCACGTGACATTTTTTAATTTACAATTCAATCGACGATGACGAAATTCAAATGACAGAATAGCTTTGAACTTCTAATACGTCCGTTGGCTAATAAGAAACTCTCCGATAGAGTGACTGAATTTTTCTGATAATTGATAAAGAAATTGAAAAACTTCAATTTTCGTCATCCGGCAACCAAAACGTCTTTCGACGGTCACGCTTCATCGAAGATTAGCTCCAGAAGTATTTAACTCTTTATAGTCGTAATTTCTATAAGCATTGGTCAGAATTATTTTCGGGCTGTGCACTTGTACTGAAAGAATGATTTCAACTGATAGAAATAATGGTTGTTTCTCGCGATAAAACAAAATGTTTATAATAAAGTTTATTATTCGTGTTGTAGGTCGCTGCAAAATGCAATAAGATAAGCAGCGTTAAGTTTCACTGTTTAAACAAGCGCTGGGAATATTCCGGGCTTCGATTGCAAAGAGTTAACCCTTTGCATCCTATGTCAAGTGTTACTCGACATTTATTCGATTCGCGACTACTCCTATTTTGAGGGACACCCGACATTTTAAAATTCAATTTGCAAAACTTTTGAGCTTTTCGACTTTTAAGCTGAGACAAAGCGACATGAACACTTACAAACGATCACAAAACCCGGATTGACGCCAAGTAAGATAATGCTGAGTATGTATTTGGTGGGATTGGAAGGGAATTGTGTATTATGAAGTCTTGCCCTCTGGTCAAACGATTGATTCGAGTCCTTACTATTACAACTTACACGTTTAAAATAAGTAATCGAGGAAAAACGGCCAGAATTGACCAAAAGAAAGGGAATTGTTTTTCACCATGATAACGCCAGGCCACATACATCTTTGACGACCCGGTAAAAAATGAGAGAATTCGGTTGGGAAGTTTTGATGCATCCACCATATAGCCCGGATTTAGCACCCTCGGATTACCATTTCTTTCGGGCCCTGCAAAATTCCCTTAATGGTTTAAAATTGACATCAAAAGAAGACTGCGAAAATCACCTGTCTTAGTTTACCGCCAAAAAGCTCAGAAGTTCTACACCGATGGAATAATGGTTCGATCCCAAAAATAGCAAAAATAGAATCATATAATATGTAAAATATATATCAAAATGGAACATTCATTTGGTTCGATAAAGTTCATTCAAACATAAGAAAAATATTGTGTGTAATTTACTGTCAAAACGCGCAATACTTTTTCCCCAACTTAATATTTTAAAGTTACGAGAACTCTAATGTATTATTAAACTATATTAGGAGTTATTAGAAAGAAAAATGAGAAAGGATTCGGAGTGTAAATGATTAAAGGATCGCGAACATGAGAGAAATCTAAATGTGAACGTACGTATCGACGAAGCAAGTTTTCACGCACTTATGGGTCTTTTGTAATGTAAAATGTATTTCGTTTTCAAGCGGACAAATTACTAGGCAACTTTAATTCGATCGAGGCTCGATAAGCAACCGGAAACAAGCGGGAGAGTGTGAAAGCAAGTACCTCGTTCCCGATGCAGCCACATTCAACGCGCGTCTCATTGTAAAGTCGGCATTGATCGCTGATGGTTCTCGTGGGTGAGAAGAATAGCGGCATAAGTACGAGCCAGGCGATTCCTTTCGTATATTCCATTGCTCGCATCGTTCGATGCGGGTGTTTCTCATCAGACGGGAATCCCTGCACTCCTAATCTTGAGAGGATACGCTCGACAACGATAATTTGTCGCACCTTCCTCCACCGATGACTATTGCATCCGGACAGTGACCGGTTTCGATCGATCCAAATGGATGTAGGAGCTAAACAGAAAGACGAAGAAACACTCGAGTGTTTTTAACACTATTTTTTTAACTTTATATTTTAACACTAAACCTACGAACGACCGTTCTTAACCCTTTTAGTACCGGACGACGATATATCGTCGATTGGAGAAACACGAAGGACGACGTATCTCGTTCGAGTCGCGGCTGCATGGACGCAGTAAAGATGCAGCTTTCGTCGACGACGATAAATGAATATTTTTCGAATATCGACGTCATTTCGAAGTAGAAACGTTAGTCGTTGATATTTATTATTGTTATCAGATGCTTTTATATACAACCGCGCTTTTATATACAACTATGTTTT
>JAITYT010000327.1:566316-585397 GCA_025433975.1 Liostenogaster flavolineata
TCACCTCTGTTGGGTGACCAGAGCGTGCCGCATCATCGGTGTTCGTACGACCACGTTAAGCCAAGCTTTCGTTCAACGGTGTTTTCCCCATCAAAAAGCTATGTTTTATCAACATACAAAATTCTTTTGTTTTCACTAAAACTACTGTAACTTTAAAATCAAACGTCAGATCGTCATGAAATTTTTACAGCTCTTCTTTGTAGGTTAGTACTTTCTAAAAAGATATTAATTTTGTATTTGTGGCGTCATCTGTCTGTCAGACCGAAAACTTATCAGACGATGTGTTATAATATATTTTTATTTTGAGTCAATTATTATCAATTTCATATGAGTTTTTAACATGATTACGCGTCGTTACTTGTTATTTTCAATGCAATTCTCTCAATTTAATTTATAGAGGCGTAATCATATTTTTGGTTCGTAGAATGACAGGGTTAATGATCTTAGGGTTTAATTTTAGAGTATCACACGGATCATTACGATTCCTCGTTCGTGACGTATGTTAACTTCGAATCGTGAACGATATTTTGTGAACCTCTGCGCTACGGCCGCCTGACTTGCGGTCAATTCAGCACCGGAAAAGCTACGCTTGAATCCGGCGGAACTGGCGCTGCTACGAAACTCCCTGTGACTTACCGCGATAATTTCCGATCGTGCCTGGCTAAGCTTCGTAAGGAGAGCAGCACTTCGATAGTCCATTCTCTTTGCGTAGTTTTTATTAATAACGAGTATTTCGTGACACATTGGTAATCTTTCTCAGCGTTGACACTTTCAATGTAGCGCGATCGTGAAATTCGAATGCTTCAGTATTAAATCAAAGAAAATCGATGATCGAAATTTATGGATCTAGCGATCGGAGTGAAAATTGACAACACCTCGTTTATTGTTTAATTTTTTCCCTTTCTGTAAACTAAATTCTGTATTCTAAATTTACCATCTTGTAAAATTGAAAATGTAAAACTAAAATGTAAAAAACTATTGTCACAATTTTGACATAAAGGAGTCTCAATACTATATCGACTATCCATTATTTTTTATCTCTCTATCAGAAAAACGTTATTTCGTTAATTCTTAGAGCAACCACTCTCAAGAAAGATTTGACAATCTTCAAAGATATTATACTATCATGGTAAATTGATTGTATTCTACTGTGCTTCAGAATTTATGGCGATATTGTGATTTCTGGAAAATCGTTGATTGCAATTCGGAGAAATGGTATAAACGAGTCTACGAGATAGGAAATTTTGATTCTTAGAAAACGATTTCCACTTCAAGTAACGAGCATTTTGTTGTGCACGCGTATGAATGTTGAAAAGAATACCGATATGATTGCCGTTAAATGAATTTAGTTATTTCCGCGATACTTGGGTGATTCTCGATAATTCAATCAAATAACGAAAACAAATTTGTTACACATGTTTTCTATGGATATAAGTAAAGATGTCAAATTAATTAAGTCTATGACTTTATTAAATAAAGATAATTTAATAAAGTAACAAACTGTTTGTATTTTAGAAAATAAAATTTATATGAAAGGCCGTAATCTCGAATTTATGGTCACCGATGCATAAATTTTATTTAACTATCCTTATGTCCTTGTATCGATAAGGACAAACGTAAGGACGTCAATGCGATAAAAAGTTATCTTTATCGGCGAATAATGGGCGATCTTAACGAAATATATAGTTATATTAATAGAATTGTTTTAGCGCTTTCGAAGATCGAAGATTCGAAATTACCTTGAGAATAATGCGATTTATTGAGCGTGTTCGCGCTAAATTCGAAACGATGATTAAAACGTGTTATGTTACGTTTCTTTTTTAGATTTATTGTCGTAGCTCAGTAAAATCACAATAACGTTATTCCTTCCATACATTAACTTCTTATTTTTATTTTACAGTTTTATTAACTACGAGAAGAACCCAGTTAAACCATGTTAGCAATATTTGTTCATAGTACCTACCGATTTTCATCGAGATCTAACTTACCCTTAGAAATTGGGTTAAAAATAACTTGAAACCGAAACAATTTCGGGTACTCCTAACTCGTGTAACTCGTATCGATGTCGCTTAAATTTTTAGAAAAGGAAACGAAGTATTTTTGCTTTAGAAAATATCAATAACGAATCCACTGTTCCTGTGGGTCGGAGGGATCATATTTATGGGGTATGTGCAAGCAGGCGGAAATATAGGCGCATCGAGAGTGAGATAACGAGTCGATCGAGTGGGTCGTTTACGATCACCGAAAATTCTTTTCTCGAAAGCGAGACGTTTCGTGTGGGCGTGCTGTTAGCGACAAGAGACCAAGGCGGGGGTAAGCGGCCACGTCCTTTGCGGTTGTATACGAGGGGAATACCAGAAGCGCAATTTATATGCAAGAAGACACGTACGTCATTTACATATATGCAAATACGTCGTGTGAACGTACTACGAGAGTATCGCGCCTCGATACGAAGCGAGCTTGACGTCTTCTTCGTCATTGCTTCAGACTTCTGAACGTCATGACGCTGCATTTTCACCTTTGCCTACGACCGATCGTCAAGTGTAGTTTTATTCTTTTTCTATCTCTCATACGTAATCAGCTCAATAATCAATAGTACGAGATCCATTTTCGAAGGACATTCGAGGCTTAAAATAACACTGGGAAGTGAGGAATCTTTCGAATGAATCATTTACTTGAGTAAAAGTCACGAATTTACTGAAACATGAGACTTTATTGGAGCGATAATTTCCTTTTTCCCTCATTAAACTTTTGGTTCACGACCAATTGGCTAAGTACAGTTTTGTCTGTACTGCGGACTTCGCTTACAATTGGAAGAGATGGATTAGAGTAGATGTGTATAGCGGTTACATCAAGTACTCATTCGCTGAGTTTCCTCCAGAAAGTTTCGGGGAATCCGGCAAATCGAGGTAGAGTTTGAAATCATGTTGGAACTGGGGGAAGACACGAAACATTTCAGTCCAACATGAGCACAAATCTAAACTGTGCAAGTTGTAGGTTCTATTTCTGGGCAGACGTTGTTTGACTACTTGCGAGGTAAAAGGTCACAAAGAAGTCATGCATTTATTCAAACTCTTGCTTTATTGAAGTAATTCGACCATTCTCTTCTCTCCAATGACCTTTTAGTTCGCGACCAGCTGGCTAATCAAGGTAGAATTTGAAACGATTGTGGAAGTAGAGAAAGACCCGGAACATTACAGCCCAACATGAGCCCGATTCGTCGGGTAACTTGCACACCTCTAAAGTAGACTGGTCGCAAGTACTATACTGGAATGATTGTTGGCCGACTTTGCCAAGTTGAATGGGAGCAAAAAGTGTTTTTACTAAGAAAAGAGAAATCATCACTAGCATTATCTGCCTGATAATAAGCAGTAGTCGCGCATTATCGAACGAAGTGCTAGAATCGACTGTTCAATCGTCATATGGCTATCTAAGCGATTAACGAAAGAATATCGAATAAACAAAGTCTTTATTTTCAACAAAGTTTGAATTTCACAAATGCGTGCGATTGTTTCGACGCGCTTTCACCTCGTCATAACAAGAATAATATTAAGAAGTTCGTGATAAAGTAAGTACAAAGCGAGTAGATATACATTTTAATGTGGGTTATGTGAGAAGGAATTAATTCTCATGTCTTTTTTTCTTTTTTCTTTTACAATGCTGTACGCATGACACGATACGCATACAGCGCGATATAATGCACGCGCGCGCGCTCACACATACATACACACTACCCGAAAGATTATTTTTAAAAATATTTAAAATTTTACAAAACGTTTGCTTGATTTTGTCGATGTTGGAGGAATGTACGATCCTTTAATTCTTGCGTCTTCACAAGTAAGACGCGTGTCGATATTATATGGATAGCTCGTCTGAACATATTCTAAGAATACAATATTCTATTTCGTCATTATGAAAATAATAATGATATAAGCGATAATAACAGTAAAAATAAAATCTACTTATTATACATATGAAACAATACGTAACAGAAAACAGTTCAAGATTTGTTTGAACTTGTGCATTCGAGTATAATTTATACAATAAGTGGAATATAATGCAACGCTAAAGAATACAACAACGATACAAATATTTTACTTATCGCAAAGTTTTGAGATCACAGATTTGACAGCTAATGCAAGGTAGCTATGTCGATTTAGATCGATCGATCTTTCTCCTTTTCACGATTACGTGGCAAGCATTTGGCGAACTTTTAACGAACGACGCATAATCTATTGTCCATCTGCCGATATAGCTGAGAAAGGTAACTCGAACTTTGGTGAATAGAAAAAAGAAAAGGTGACTACGACTGGTTGGTTAGTCATCGTTCGACGAATACGTGACTCGGGGCCGTACGCGAAGGATTCGACGACCAGAGAGATTCGAGATCACGACAGTCGATCTAACAAAATCGTCGTTTTCCACGTGCCAACTATTTCGACGCTACGTCATCATCTAGACTTCTCGGTACTCTTCGCGTACGGCTCGCGTATCGTCCTTGGGACAACGATCACCACTTAGACAATCGCTTAGGTAAACTACAGAAACGAAAGAACGAATTTGCTTTGAACAGAATTCAAGTTTCTCGCATTGTTCAGTTATCAGGCAAGTTCCTCTTCGAGGCTCGACGATTTCGTTCGAACTCATTCAAAGATTACGCTGATAAACTCTAAAAGTTCCATGAAACACTTCATTTTTACATCGATCACTGATCGATCATCTTGACTTCCTCGCAGCAGGTTAACGTTCTTACTTCTTCTTCTTCTTCTTCTTATTCTTTTCCTCTTCCTCTTATTTAATTTCAGTCTTCTCGAACTCGAATCCGTTATCAGTCTCTTCGTGTCCTGGCGACCTCCTCGGTGGGTCTTCAGTAGAACTTCTTGTGCAGGATTCTCTTCAGGATCTCCTTCCTAGATGGTAGCACGAGACCCAGTGGTGTTTTTCCTTGACGATTCTGAAGGTTGGTCTGCGCTCCAGCGCGCACTAAGTGCCGACAGGTCTCCGACTGCCTCTCGATGGGAATCCCGAGTGGGGCTGACACCGCCATGTGCAGCGCCGTGTTATAGTTGTAGTTGGTCGCGTCGACCACGCCGGAACCGGTTTTGCTCAACAATACCTGTTGGTCAATCGTGAATTGTAATGAGAACACGCTCCTCTTAGTTGTCCGTAGCTATTTTTGCTAGGCACATGCGCGACCTGGCGGACGATCGCAAGTCTCTGATGGGATTTATGGTCGCTCCTAACGACCATGGCCGAGGCTCTAACGGGGAAAGAGGAGAATTCAGTCGTTGTCTCTGTCGATTGTCCATCGCATTATTCCTCGTTTACGTAAAGCGCAATTTGGCGAGACACGCGGCATAATGGCTGCGACGAGGCTGCCTCGTATTATTTTATCTTATTTCTTTGCCTCTACTTTTTATTTTTTTATTTTCTGTTACTGCTTTTTCTACGCCGTGAAACGCGCCGATTTTAATCGCGTGCGTTAATGACGTGTATCATCGCCACGATTCAACGTCACGGTCGAATCGCTTCTTCATCATCGTGATTTATCGCGTTGATTTCCTACGAAATTACGATGGAACTTATTCCGACTCGACATTTTAATGTCAGGTTTCCCGGTTCGAGTAGCCGCTGGATCGATACTTTGGTCGATTCTCATTCGACAAATGTCATGCAAACATCTTAACATCAGCATTAACATTTTAACAAATGCAGTTGGTTTGATTAATTAACTTGTCTGAGATGAAGCGTCATACGAGGAGACTGATACGGCATCTGATAGGGATTAAGGTGTATAGAAATCTCAGCGAGCATTAATGACGACTACCAATGTCATGAATAAACGAAATAACGAATTAATTTGTAATCTTCTAACAAAATGGCGTAGATACGCGAATCGTTGATAAAACTCTATTGGACTTGAGATTTTAACGTGAGGTTTCTCAGTTCGAGTATCTGGTAGATTGATACTTCAACCGATTCTAACTCGACATATGTCACGCAAACATCGTAACATCAACATTAACACTTTAACAAATGCAGTTAGTCTAATTAATTAACTTGTGTAAAATGAAGCGTCATACGAGAGGAGACTGATAAAGCATTTGGTATGGATTAAGGTGTTGAGAGATTTTGGCGAACTCGTAAACGTTATAATAGATGTAAATCGCTAGTAAAAAAATATCCACTACGCACCTTCACGAGCAAGGGATCGCAGCTCAACGATGCAGCCATGTGCAGCGCAGTGTCGCCGCATCTCGTTTCCTTGATCCGCGGATCGGCTCCATTGTCCAATAGCAAACGTACAGTAGCGATCGATTTGGGTCCTAAGCTCGATACAACGTGTGCCTCCACAGCAACGTGCAGCGCGCTCCTTCCTTTAGAATTGAATTATCAATTATCGATTAACCCCAGGAGCATCAATTCCTTTTGATTCCATCTCTTCAGGAGGTTGGAAAAAACCATGCGCTTTTCGCCGATCACTTCGCGAAACGACTCGTAGACGAGTTTATAATTACGTTTTCCCCGAATACATTAGCGTCGCTGTTCTAGCGTACGAGATATCAATCATCTAGTTATCGTTAAATCGAGGTGTCTGCCAATCCCCAGCCGCCCAACTTGTCTTCATGAATATTCGATCGACCGATTGGTACAGCGAATACGGTTCGTGGCTTACCGCGTATCGAAGTTAATTCGACGAAAGGCTTGTAATTAAGACGCGTTAAAGTGATACTAACCGTCGTAATTTCGATTGGACAGATCGAAGACGGCATTCCCTTGGATGGTTCTCAAGGCGAGCAACTCTGCCAGGACCTCACCGTGAGTGTCTCCTTTCGCTGCCACCGCGTGTATCAGCGTGTCGCCCTGTGAAAGAAGGTACGTAGCGTTATCGGCGCGTCTATCCATAATGTACGCGGTACATTAGGTATTTTTATGCGAACGTATACGCGAGCAAAGTTGATTAAGGTTTTAAATGGTTCAAAATTATTTTGGTCTTATCAAATCAACTTGCGAAGAATGATAAATATTAAAAGTGCAATACTTTATATCAATAGTGGGCTAAGTCGATCTGTTTCTAATAGAGATATATGATATAAAGGTTTGCGTTTGAGTCAATTCGAAGATATTGGTTACCTATAACGCAGTAGTGTTCCTAATAACGTGTAATTAGTTAATCCAGCCGGTTTATCTGACATAAAATGCCTTCTATAATCTGATTGAAAGAAAACGTTAGCTGTCCATTCTTGACAGACGCCTTTTTTCGAGTCGACGCTTAAAGTTTGACTGCTATTCGAGCAAGCCAATGCGCATGCTTATCTCTCGAAGCATGATAATCGTCACGGATGGTCCGGCTCTGAGATATATTGCGGTTTTTCGGAAAACCACCGACACCTCGAGCTATTTTTGACATGGAAATCCGGAGGAACTTACGCGAGTGTGATACAATCTCTGGCCGATGTCAATCCCTTTTTGCAGCATAGCAGCCGCGAGATATCCGGCAACGTAAGGCATCTCTGGACAGTTCATGGCCGCTAAGTAGAGCGCGTCCTCGCCTCGATTATTCGTCATGGACAAGGCTCCCCTGTTTGCGCTCAGCCTCTCTACCAATGGCACCAGATAGGCCTTCTTTTGTGCCAGCTCTTTAGGGTTACCCACCAGGCACATCAGCAGTCTACAAAGCGGATAAACACTTTTACAAGCTACCTACTCGCGCTAGCTCGACTATGGACACTTTATTCGAAACAGATTAAACAAGATTAAAGGTTTGACTCGATCGTAATTCACGCGTTCGTTCAAGGTTTAGCCCCACGCGAGGTCGAATAATTCTGAGACCTCATGGCGAATACCCCTATTCCGTTGTGTTTCGCTTTTTAAGAGTAGGACGAATCCTTCTCGCGTAATATTGGATAGTCGAAAAAGTTTCCGTTGATTTTTACGCTAAATTCAATCATAAAAGTTGCTAACTATGTTATTTTTATTTTACACCGAATCTACTGCTTTTAACAAGATTCTTGTAAATTAATCATTGAATATTGCTTAAGTGCTTATTATATCGATAAATACTATAAACAAGGCGCTTCAAAATGCTTATAATCTTATGTTAAATTCAAACGTAAAAATCGATGAAAAAGTTTTTGACTATCCAATATTAACTCGTAAATGACGTTAGAATTTGACTGGGATCGTTAAGTTATCAAGAACGTGATCAAAATTTTGATTCGAAGTAAGCGACGTCACTTTATCAAAGATCTTGATTGGTTTACTCACGTGTCACCATCCTCGTCTCCTTTCGCCAACTCTTCTATCGGTCTCTTTAGAAGGCTGACCATCGCCCTCTCCACATCCTTCGGATCGAGTCCTTCCTTTAGTCTCTCGCTTGCCTTGATGGCAGGTAAATTTAAAGACGGCCAAGGCATTATGTTCCTTTCGAGACATCTGTGGACGCAACAACGCGCTTGAACGATTGATGCCTCGATCGAAATTCTTATCCAGCTATTTTAACTACGAAGTACTAAACCAGGGTTGACGAATCTCTTTCGATTAAAAGAACAAAGTTTATCCCACATTCATTTACAATTAGCACTTTGGGTTACATACATAGATACGAGTTTTTCAGTAGGTTCTTATCGATGATTGTATAATTTGTAATTGTGATTGTAATTTGTATAATTTTTGGACCTTAAAAAAAAACCAATTGACACTGTCATTGCGAACAGAACGGTCTTAAACCATTTTTTTAATAAAGATCTGTAGAACTTTATGCCTATTTTCTTTGTCACGATTGCAGCTTTCTTGTTCTGAAGCTCAACGAGCGCTAAGAAAAATTACGATTGAACGTCGTGCGTAATGATTACCTTCAAAATCATTTATTTATCAACGCGTATACGTATTCAACCTTCCCCAGAATCTTTTTATTCGCCCTCGTGCACGGAAAGCTTTAAAAGGTCGCAGATTCTCCATCCCTCTACTAGACTATCCTACTTCAAAGACTCACCTACGAGACCGCTTTGACTTGAAGCTGCGAACAGTCTTTGGTATCTGAAAGTCATTGAACGTTGACTCTGGCGACGAACACTGATCCGTGCTGCGATCAATCTCTGTAAAAGCAGTCGAGCCGCAGGAGACGACTGAGACGGGAACGTAGGCTTCACTAGGCTGTAGCTCGTAGAGAAGTACGTCATTGTCTCGTCTGTAGCCATGATCATCAACAGTGTTGCCAGCCAAAGGTGTTTGACCGAACGTCTCACGTTCGTAAAGATTCTGAATAGAGTCTGCACGCTCTTCGTTGTTGGAACATCGAATCAAACTCTTGCTGGGGTAACAGTCGATGTCGAAAGTACCACCGGAGCAACTGGAGACCCGCGTCCCCTCGAGTAGGGCGTTTGCAAGCTCGTTTTGTTCGCGACAGGTGCGATATTCGCTGGTATAGGAGCAGTAGTCGGTCGTACAATTGCTCGTGAAGCCATTAGAGAAGGTGTTCTCGTCACGCGCGGTGTGAATCGAACGTCGTTCCTCGTAACTGATGGCGCGACGTCGGGACGTCGGTACGACTTGGGGTTCCTCGGTGCCGTCGCATTTCTCACCAAGATCTCGCAACACTTCTTCCACCAATTGCAGCTCGTTGCTGTCAAGATTCGCCATTGGCTCGTTCGTGATGGCGCTAGTGGCGCGCTCGTTGCTGAATGTGCTCCAAATCGAAAAGCAAGCCAGGTCCTCGTGGAGCTGATCCTCGATCCGCTGGCTCAAAGGGGTTTGGTAGTTCGACGGACTTGGAATGTCGCCGTAAGAGTGACACGACGAGGAGGGCGAGGACATGGCCTGCGGTACCGTGAATACCGGTGCGGTCTGAAAGCCGACGAGGTTTTTCGTCAAGAAGGCGTTTTGGATCCACTGGTAGACGTTTTGATATCCGATTTATCTTCTTGAGAGAAGTTTCAAAGGTACAAGAAAATTCTATCGAAACTAACAAATTCGAACTTACCGAATTTAGCACGTTCCGTGCCACGTAGGTCATATGCTGTTTACGTTGAATTTTTAGCTTGACTCGTGTTCGTTTGTTTGACGTCTTTGTTAAATTAACGCATTAAAATCAAATTTGTTACTTTGACCTGTATTGTGTCTTATACTCTTTAATTTTTCCTTGTTGATCCGATAATATATTTTAAAACAAACGTCAGATGTAAAATTACTGATGACGATAAAGTAGACCCAGATATGTCCCACACGGCCTGTGAGAAGTTACCCGAATTCGAACTGGCATGGAACGTGTTCATGTAATCGTAAAGAGTCCTAACCGAATCGTACGAAGATCGTTAGATCGAATTATAGGTGAAATCAAATAGCTTAGTACTTGCAGAGAGCCAAGGGAACTGCTAGATACGTTCGTCGGCATTAGTTGAGACTCCAAAGACAATCCCACGCTCGGGGATGGTGTCCGACTTGAGCACCAACTGCTGGATCCAGAAACGGCCATATTGTAGCAACTGGACGGCGAATCCGCCCAGGTTCTCATCGCCGGCGAAGGAATCGAATTGTTGCTCGTGTCCGAGTAAAGCTGACCTTGGAATCCACTTTGCCCCGACGATGATATCACTGAGCTTTCCTCGTGATCGTTAACAACGATCGACGGAATATTGGGGATCTAAAACACGACAATATCTCACTCACTACCACCTTCAAAACTGCTCTTGCGAAACTTATTATGCTCCTGACAAATATATATTAGAGGGACCAGAACATAATGTCGTATTTGCGCATATCAGCATTTGTTTAATCCTAATCAGTTAACAGTGCATGCCCAAGTTGTTCAAGATAATGAGTTTAAGTTGTGCGATAATGGGGATGATTTCATGGCATCATTGACTCAAAATAAAAATGTATTATTAAATTATTTCTTTTAATTTGATGAAAAAATCCGACACTACTAGCCTCTCGTAATTCTAATCCAATTTCTAGTCTAACCCAATCAACCACTTTGAAACTCACGTCGTTTCCAGGACTACCAAAGACGATCTTCTCGCAACCATCGTCCGAATTGGTGGAACTAAGGGGACGCCGATCTTGCGAGTGGACTCTCAAGTCTCCACGTTTTACTGTTGACGTCATCGTTTGGAACCTGGACTGCGACTCGTAGTAGGGCTTGATACGGGGCGAGGGCTGCCTGCGTCTCATGGGTCCACGGTCAGATGCGTCGGACGAGTCTTGATCGAAGTTGTCCTCGACGGCGGACTCGTTGTGCGAGCCTCCATTCATCGACTCGAAGACGTCATAGCCGCGCATTTCACCACCCCGCACCTCCTCGTACTTCTCCAAGTTGAGGCGATCGCTCGTGGCAACCCCGTTCGAGATAACATGACCGTCTTGATAGATTTCCAGATGATCGGGCGATTTCACGTAGCCGATTTCGATCCTCTCGATTATGTCGTCGAACCTCTTAAGGTTCACGGTCACTTCGTCGTAGCCTGTCTCGGGAATGCCCCGGTAACATCCGCTCGTGACGTTGCTGTATGGGCTGTCGTCGGCGCCGGAACGATTAGACGAAGCCTCATCGATGCTCAATGGTGCCATTGCGTTTGCGTTCGTCATGTCTTCCTTCTTTCTCTTTCTTCCTTCGTCTCCTACTTTCCGTGATTTTCCAACCTATGGTAGTGATCCTTCAGAATCCACTTCGCGAACGAGGTCGACTCAACGCGCCTGGAATCGTCGAACGGTGACATTAGACCACGTGGTCACGCTAATGGCTGGCCATCGTAGATGACCATCGACGATTTTCACGGACTTGCTGGGAAACGCGAATAGACGTGTCAATTGGCGTTGCGTCGATAAAATTAGTAGGAACGTGTTGAAGACTATTCATTTGAAACTGAATCACTTGGGAAATGTGATAAACGTTGGACATTCCAAACGACGTCTCAAATGTTGTAAGGGATTTGTAATATTGACAAGAGAGTGAAAAGAGAACAATTTTTAATCTATTATAAATTTTCCATTCTGTTCGATGACTTTCTGCCGTCTTCCTGACAACTCCGTGATTCATAACCATTGCATTGACGGAATTTATTTTAAAAAAACGTAACGCCAATTTGTTGGTAAAACCGCAATTACTTTTTTGTCGACCCAATATAACGTTCAGTTGATAGCGTTGAAAGGCGATCGCGTGGACTTTAAAAAAAGATGTTACAAATACACCCAATTATTAATTTACACGGTCTTTTTTTACACGATTTTTTAATAACACGGTTCACCAATAGGAACAAATACACTTTTTTTTACACGAATTGTTTGTTCTAGCACGAATTCCAAATAAATTTTTAATTCTATTAGGTTGTTCGGAAAGTAATTTCGTTTCTTTATGTTGTTTTTAGGAAAAACTGTTGGCGAAAAACGAAGTTACTTTCCGAACAATCTAATAAGTTTGACAGTGTGATCAGAAGTTTCTGTTTTATAAATTTGTAATACGGATTTCATTATTACTTTTTTTGCACAGTTTTTTGGGAAAATATTTAGAGTTTTTTCATCTTACACGATTTTTTTTAAGTTGTGGAACCTATACCCAAATTCACCATATGTTGCATGCGTTTTTTTTACACGGTTTGTAAGGAATATACGTACCGCGTAAAAAAAGAGTCGGATGTACATTTCACACGCAGAACGTTGGCTTTGATACATTATGAGGTATGAACTTTTCCTACAGCTGAAGTTGCGCTCGTTAAAGTAAAATTTTCATGGTAAATTCGTGACTTGCTAACATAACGTGCCACGAACTAACTCCTTGCACTTTAATGACATCCTCGAAACTACGACGAATTATTGTTAAATGGACACTACAGAGACGTTCGAACGTTTGGCGTGATACAGTCGAAAGTTTAGTCGAGCAATTTATTTCGCGAGTACCAAATTATCGACGGCACTTATGCAGTTTGAAATATTATATATCAACACCCACGATTTCTCTGTTCGACAGTTGAATAATATCTCATGCCATCTTCGTATCTCTAACGATGAGCAAAATGCTTTGAAAATGTTTAACAGCTCACCCTGTTTAGATTACTTTTTAACAATGCATGGAGAACTTACCTTCAAACTGGTATCTCTCGCTTGATTACATTCTACGCGAGTTGTTTAAAGTCTGCATTTTGCATCCTGGAAAAAAATCGTTACGATATTATAACCGATCGTGCAAAAGAATCGTATGTAAAGTAGCGTCGAGAGTCAATTATCGATAATGCTGTGCTTATTAACCGTATTATTATTCGTTGTGTTATAATTTAAGGTTATTACAGAAACTGTTCGATATTAGCGCGCGCTCGTTGCACAGGAAAACAAATATGAGAAGAAAAAACTGGACTTCCGAGAAAAACTATAAAGCGATAATAAGCAGAACAGGCAAGGCGTGGTATTCGTAATACGGTGATTTCTGAAGATCGAACACGCAAATATACGTTTAGTTGTTCAAGAACTTTACTTCGCATGGAGATCTTCAGCCCAAAAAACATTCTTGTCAGAATGGTTGCAGTTAGTTGCGATCATAGTCGCGGATCGAAGGATTGGAATTGGTTAGAAGAGTTGAGCGTGTTACGATTTTGATTTTAGCCTTTCTGATATCGTTACATTGCAACTCTTATCCTTGCTTACGTGTAGGACGAAGACTGGCAAGACTCGAGGCGTGGTTATTCGTAATACGGAGATTTCTGAAGACCGAATACGCAAAGTACAATTAGTTGTTCCAAATTTTTACTTCGCACGAAGACTTTCTAACCGAAATGACGTTCTCGCCAGAACAATTACAGTTGGTTGCGATCATAGTCGTACATCGAAGGATCGGAATTCGTAAAAAAACACGAGCACGAAAATTTCTGAAAGATACTCGGCTTGCCAGAGTCTACGTGTGGGTACAGAACTTCAAAAGCACTCAGTCAATGTTGTAGGACTATTAGTGACGCAGTTAGACAACTAGTCGTTTTCTAGCACTCTTGAACCAAATCTTGAATTACACCTCAAACCGAACCATATTGGCTTGAACTACCAAGAGTGCCCAAATCTTGTACGAAACATTAAAGATCGCAACCTTGCAAACCTAGACTCAGATTCGTGTTTTGTTATCCTCATTAAAATTATTCTTGAAAAGTATCCAGCGGTGTTGAAAACCTATAAACCCTCAAAATGATTTTTCAGAATTAACTGAGTTCTTTCTGAAGGGTGAGGGGGTCATCGGGTCGATCGATCGTTTGTTCGAAATGACAAACACTCGTTAATCGTACCGTCATCGTATTCTTGCCCGAACAAAGCTTTCTGTCTACACGCTCCTCCATATTTGATTAACAAATACATAGAAACAATGGGCGATAAAGTTTAACCCGTCTCGAAGAACAAACAACGGACGACGGCCAATCTTGAATTCGTCGTCCAGAAATAACCAAAGATCAGACGTTTACGACTTCGTACGATCACCAGTGTCCCTCTGGGTCACGAGATCACCGGCCCATATCTCGTTATCCACGTGGGATCTCCTACTCGCTCGAAGCGCCTCTCCCACCTCAGCTCGAGACTGACCCGAGATCCCACATCAATCTGTGGTCGACCTTGGGCCGCGAAATCACGAGTTCCAAGGAACCGGCTCTAGTGTCCCGCGGTTCTCCGTATCGCGTTTAACGAGGGAGTTCCGCGGGAAAATATCGACTTGTCGCATTGAGTAATGCGAAACGACATCTTCCATCGGAGATCCCTCTTTTTTTCTTCTACTTTTTCTTCTTCTTGGGACGTACACGTGAGGTTCCCAGGTAGATGATACGTATAACGTTAGGCGAGTGTTTCGTCTTTGGACGTGCTATCGCTTGATTTTCTTCTTCGTTAGTCTGTCGTGAACGCGTTGAAGCGTAACGAAATAAACCTTCGAAGTTAAATGCATATCGACCGAATTTGTACAACTTTAACCCAGAAAATCGACTTTCGCCTCTCGACAATACGATCGTGAACAATTGCCTTCTTAACCGTACTATCGTTAAAAAGCCGACGAGAACACACGAGAGCGTTCCAAGTCGTCTTCTCGAAAATGGTTTCTGTATTTGATTCGTGTTAGCATATAGTACGTTTACAAAGGGGCGTACCACTGGTGGTACACCATCGATTGCCCTCATCAGGCGCGGTGTGCCACAGGTGGTACAAATGGATTTAATCACAGCTTCCTCTTCGTTAATAAAATTAAAATACGAATTTAATCAATCGGTCGGTCAATGCCACAAGGAATATACTCGGTCGAACGAGCGATCTTAAACTTTCGATTAGAATTTTCTACGTAGTGCTAAAGAACTCTACGTTAATTACGATTAGGATAAACATTTCCGCAAGATGGAGAAACGCGTGATTTAGAGCCTCGTTGTAAACGTACTAAATTGTGATTATTAAATTAAACGTATTTAAATTGCGATTAAAAAAAGTGATTGTTAAATCGATCCAAGTGACATCATCAAACTTAACCGATCGCTCTTCAGAGATCTACTGGTTAAGAGTTGGTTTCCAAGAGGAGTCCTGAACGTTACGCATTCGAACGTTAGACAAAATTCTTCCAACACCTCAGTCACGGTGGTCACGACGATATCTGACTTCAGTCAGATAGTCGGTCGCACTCAAACTTCGCTATCGATAGATGTCAACGATCTAAGAATTATGAAAGAAGTACGAAAATCGAAATCGCGAGTGACTGGCGATCGAGCAAACTGCCCAAGATCGATCGCGGCTCAGGTGTGAATTCGTAAGGAGGATCGAAAGAAACGGAATAAATTCCGTAGCGATCGAACGTTAAAATACGCCTCTCGATCCACATTACGGCAAATCGAGCTTGGAAGACTCGAGAGATAGAACTGTAGGGAACTCGATCGTTCGACGTCCATTAGTTGCTCTATCAGACCGAGACGATAAAGCGACTAATTAACGATCTAACCACGGTATAAATAAAACATCGCGCGCGTAGAAACCCTGACGACTTCGAAGACGAAAATGTCGAGACGGCCATGGAAGCAGTTGGATTCGATCCTTTCCACTCGTAAACGTTCGAATCGAACGTGTTTTTTTCTGTTAAAAAATTCGAGAGGAAGAAAGAAAAAGAAGAAGAAGAAGAACAACAAAGAAAAAGAAAAAAAGACAATTCTTACGTAGAGTGACTTTTTAATAAAAAATGTTATTTCGAATTTCTTTGGAAACCGGTTCCATGACGAAGATCTTTCGTACGCTCGTTGTAAACGACATATCGAGGAGAAAACGCGACGCGCAGTCGTCTCTTGACGAGCGATTAATTACGATTCACGGGTGAATAACATTCGAGGAAAAGCACGACGATTCGTACCAGAGCCGAGAGTAAAATCGCGATAAAAATACGCTATCCTTAATCACTTGGATCGTTAACGATTAGCGCGACGAGGCGAACGCGTACGCCGAGTAAATTGCACTTATCGATTTCGATCCATCATTTGGAGTACCATCATGCGCGTACCTGCTCCTTCGATCGTAACTTGTTCACGCGCACGTGAACGAGCACGAGCCTTCTCCGATCATTCGCGTTGAGTTGTTTGTAAACCAATTAGGAAGAACGAGTCATCGAGGTACCTGCGTGCGTAGATCAACGCGAACCTCGTGCCATTCCGCGGCCTTTGCACATTCGTCATTTGGCTCGTATAGACGCGTACGATTGTAAATTTTTTTCGTCGTTGGAACTTATCAACGTTTCGCCTTTCGAGTGAATTTATATGTACGAAGGGATGGTGAAACGAGTATCGTTGGTAATGAGTCTTTTAGTTGAGAAGAATTAATTCTTCGCCATTTCGTGCTTTTTTCTTTTTTTAATTTCGATTGACGAAGTTCCTTCTTATTGTATCATCTCGATAATAATACGATTTTGAAAATTTTAAAATTTTAAATAAATGTTCATTCAAAAGTAGATGACAGAAGTCATTCGAAAAAACATAATTTCATTTATTTGTGAAAAACGAAATTACTTTATAGTCAACCCAATATCTTCATCACATACACCGAGGTAATAATTTTGATTCCTAAGATTTTGAAAGAGAATTTGCCAACGATCACTTCAGGATTATTAATTGGGAAAACAATTCGAGGAGAAAAATCCAAGAAGGAGAAAAGATTAAAGACGGCCATTCTAGGAGACAGCATGTCCTATCGATCGATATCATCTCAAAAATTGTGCGATCTTTAAAAATTTTCGTTCCCCAGAAAAGTACAACTCAGACGAAGACATTTACCTTCTGCGTCTCCATGCAAATTTAAGCTCGCTTCCACTAGTTGCACCGAAGAATCGCGCCGTCTCGATGATCGTCTCGGGCCCTTGCAGCGAAGGACCTTTCCAACCTTTTGAAAGTACCATCCAGTGAGGAGATACGAAAAAAATAAGTGGATAAAGACGAAACTTTCGACACGAAAGACGCACAACGAAAGGTGTCTCGTTCCCTCGCACTCGATATGTCCTCTCGTGAGTACCGATGCACCACAAAGCGACGAAGCGTTCGTTTTCCTAAGTTCACGCAGGCGAATTTAAATAATCTATCAATTGTTTTCTTCTTCCACAAAATGGCAGGTGGATCGAATTTAAAAGCCGATCCTCGATGTCCGACGGGCCTTCGTCTTGTAACTCAATCAATAATAAATCGATATAATTTAAAAAATAAACCAATGGTCTTTCTTCTTCCACGAAGCAGCAGACAGATCGAAGAGAAAAACTGATCCTCGATGTCTAAGAATGTTTCCTCTTTCAACTCGATTAATAGTAAATCGATATAATAATAAATCGAACGAATAAATCCTCTTCCATCTTTTTCGACGACCTTTAAAAGTCACACAACAACCTCCTACTCCCGCGGTATTTGGTTCAGTGCACCGTCGAGCGCGATAGAACGCTCTTTCAGTGAGGAATCGGGAAATGGCGCGCGTCGTCCTGCTTTTGACACTGGTATTCGCGCGCGGACACGAGCTGCCAACGACGCGCGTTCTCTATTTTCCTCCCGTTGACAGTCGCGCGTGGCTCGACGCGTCCAAGCTCACGTGCACGGTCGGATCGAGATCGCGACGAACCGAGCGCGCTATCGGATCTGTCGATTTATAAGAGCGCGCCATGCGCCTGACGATCGCGCCGCGATCGACTGCGCAGTCGCGGGAGCCAGTGCCGCGGCTACCGCGCCAAACGCCCTACGCACATTCCTCTTCGAGATCACGAGGCTCAGGTTCCTTCCGACGTTGAGACGACTCAAAGTGATTCAGTTTTAAAAAGTAAACGAGCCTTTTGAGCCATTTGAGTCGTAGGAGATATTGGCGTGGAATTCGGGCTGAGTATTATTTATAGTAACTTTAATTTACCGATAGGCTGAAATTGGAGGTGAATTTAAATCGATTTTGCATTTTAAAGATTAAAATAATAATCAATAATGATTTTATTGGCCTATATTTCTGTCACTGTATAATTCACTTTGTAGCCTTCGTATGTGATTTCCGTACTTGTTGGGACTTGAAAATTAGGCTGTCAAATGTGAACTATCTCGAACATTTTCATATTTGTATTTATTTGTAATACTTTTTAAAGATATTATGCGAAAAATAGCAGAAGCGAATTATCAAACGAGATGCTCGGGACATTCCGAAGAAGGAAGATAGTTATTTTGAGAGAAAAATCTTACTCTTAAAACGTTCAACTTTCAACTTTCGTATTGTTAAAAAAATATGCAATATATTTTATTAATCTTCCACCTCTAAAGTCACTGGAGATTTATAAAGCGATATATGTTGATTAGAAACTGATACGATAAATTTCATTTTCACTTACTGTCGCTTACTTTCCGAAACTGAATCATGAGGATCGTTTCGTTGAAGCAATATCGAATCGAATTTTCTAGTGCTTTTGCTTCCACGATCCTCTTGGAGAGACGAGAAAGGTATTTAACATTTAGAGTCGAAGCAAAATCGAATTGCATTTTTTATCGCTTCTGTTTCGTCAGTACTATCCTTTCGAAGAAAAGAGGAAGGTATTTGAAGCTTGATGTCCTTCTTGCGACTTCGAGGCTCTCTCTCTCTCTCTCTC
>JAITYT010000327.1:595452-614598 GCA_025433975.1 Liostenogaster flavolineata
TTTCTTTGCACGTCCATACGATACATATTTATTCCCTCAAAGCTTTACACAATAATCGCGGAGAAAGAAATACATCGCGATGAATCGACTTTCGACGTGAAAATCTTTCGCAATGCCCTTATCTCCGATCGTTTTCTATATTTAAGTTATCGATCGTGATTATTAACGCTCTTCTACTCGGATTTATTTTAACTCGTAATAATTGTACGTTTTATTCTTTCCATAATTTTTTACCGTGCCCAGTTATACTACAGCAAGTAGGCCTGTAAAATCGGGAATTAATTATTAATAATATCTTCAACTAAATTAACTTGTAAGTACGTATATCGGGTTATATCATATTTAGATTGATGAAGAACGATCGGCACATGTATTTGATGCAAAATACCAACACAGATGGATTTATTATTAGATATTCAACCAGCAAAAACGAGAATGTCAACAGATCTTGCAGAGATACAAAAAATCGAACCTGTAAATTATTCGACTTGGCGACCTCAACGTGGGACAGATCCGAGAATAATTGGATCGAATAGAGCAAGAAATTGATAATTAATGGAGGACAAAGTGAGCGAAAAGACGCCTGTAATGCATAACGAGAATCTTGATAGAGGATTCAACCCTTTTTAGATCGAATAGGAGACATTGGACTAATGGATCACCTATATTCTCACTGGACATGGTAAGTTTAATCATTTCTGGTTGCAGATCGGGAAAACAGAGAATAATGGATACTGGAACTGTAAAGAGGACCAGACCAACTAAGGGAGAGGCTTCAACGGACTGGTGATACCAGAGGATTCGTTCTTGTAATCCTGAGGACCAAGGAATGATAGAAAATCAAGAACTTCGAGATTTTAAGAGAACGAAGAATTAAGGTGAAAGTTGAAGAGGAAGTAAATAGGGTGTCAGTATCTTGACGGACGATTTGAATGGCAGCTGTTTATATTATATAGACTATCGATACACTATTTGTACCATTGCACAAACTAACGTTAACGGTCGGTGATACAACATGTGTATCGTGCACCGTTATCTATTTCCACCGTTATCTAGTTCCAGTGATGCAAATTACTAGTTTCTTTCGATTTGACTAAGAACGATTGCAGGATAACATTTTATTTCAATTTCTTTGATCTTTCATCGAGTACAGGCATTATTATTTAGATCGTTGCGGCTCTTACGTAATCCATGGCTATGTTTGGGTCCAAGACCGGAGAAATCGGAAAAACTAACCAAGAAAACTAGGAATCCAATAAAAAAATCAATATGTATAATAGACTATAACAGATATATTAAGAGAATAGATCGTGCTAACCAAATTCTAAGTTACGTAATGTGCAAAAAATCTAATAAATAGACAAAAAAAGTATTTCTCTACCTAATCGAAAATTGTGGATTATTCGATGCTTTTCGAATATACCAACATTTAAATACAGATTCCGTTCGTAAAATTAAGTACTATGAATTTTTGCAAAATGTATCTACGATATGGTTACAAAATAATGAGATTCCTACAACATTAGATGAGGTTCGTTCAGATTCGATCCAAAGACTTTCTTCCGGCAGTCTAAAGCAACATAAATTAGTGACAATTTCCAAAACTGGCAAAAAAATTAGAAGAAGATGCCGCGTATGATATGGTAATTAAATTCTTATGCAAATCTTATAAAGTACCGCTGCACGTTGGGGACTATTATACGAAATATCGCGTGAAAAAAAGTTATTCGATATTTCTCTAGTTTTATTTTATGATGTTTATTCGATATGTCTTTGTACTCGATTAAAATAAAAAAAATTAATTTTAATATATGTACTTTCTTTTTAACTGAAAGTTGATTGTGGATTTACAAACTGTAGTTTAATTATATATTTTTAAATTGATAAAATAACCATATCATTCAAAACCAGAATAAACTTCTTTCAAAATATTAAAAACAACTGTCTCAATTTTGATTTAAAAAGGTTCGATACTTTCTTGACTATCCAATATCAAGTAATACTTCGCGTTCATATTAATTTCTATTACATTTAATTAATTCATATTATTCTATATTAGTTCGTATTACTTTATATTACTTCTAATTAGTTCATACAAGTTCTAATTAGTTCACGTTAATTCAAATTCCTTCTAATTAGTGCATGTTAGTTCATATCAGTTCTAATTAGTTCGTATTATTTCTAATTGGTTCATATTATTGCTATGTTACCTTTAATAAGTTCATATTAGTGCATATCGCGTACGAACGTAATAGCTTGGTCATTTCTCGATTTCGAGTATTTAAGATCGACGCGTATTCGCGTACGCATACCCTGTAGACCGTCAAGGCAGTTCCTAGGGATGTTTCTCAAGCTGCGCAACGAATATGCCCCTCCCTCGAACCTCTGAGCGGACCACTGAAATATTTCATGTAAAAAACCCTAAAAACTTGTTTTCAATAAAGGACAGACGTTTCCATTCTTTCGACCAGTACTGATTTCTTTCCCTATTTTTTGCGGGAATAGAGTAAACTGTATATCAGCATTACGCGTAAATGAACGTAATTTTTCTGTGGATATCACATTCTTCATCGCATCTGAATTATATTCTGGACTGAGATCCAGAATATCTATTAAGGAAAAGGCGATTGTGAGAATTTCCCCGGAGGAAATATTTTGGTGTTCGCTCTCGCGACCAGACATTCTGTCTCGTTCTGTCTGGAGGATCGTGGATCGACTCCGTCGCTGTACTATTACGCGTCTGACCGACGTTAACGGCTGATCATTGGCGCATTGCGGAAGAATACAAAGAATACGCGATCGCCCACTGGATACTAATAACATGCAATCGTAATCGTCGAGGTGTCGTTCTCCTTGACGAGTCTGCGCGCATTGAAATTAACCGGAATCGTAACCGCGCGTAGTTTACTTGAAATTCTTATTTATAGGCAGCAGGATAACCCCAACGATAGACTCAAGAAGGAAATACAGAGATGGCTCCAGCGTTAGACACCTCTCTAACGGAGAGTGGTCGAAGAGACTCCTATTACGTGTTATTACGCAAATGATGACGTGCTAATTCGACACTTTGTTGATACAAAGATCGTGCTTTCGCTCTTCTTCGCTATTTGGATGCCATCCGTGCCTATTGGCGCATCAAAGATCATTTAGTACTATCACTGCGCCCAGAAGCCATCTAGAAGCATCAAAGTGCATCTAGAGGATTTACGTCGATCGAAACGAACCGAAAAAATTGCGTTTGAACCCCAAGACTCTTTGAAAAGATTTGATTGGCCATATGTAATGTTTTTTAGCGATTGCTCCTTGTTTCTAGTAACCTGTTACCTGCTTATGCTACATATACAACGTATGTTGAACATGATTAAATTTGTTCACGAAATAGATTTAAAAGAAATAAAGCCAAGTTACGTGTCGTAGGGAAATATTCACTTTCAACGTTTTCGCAGAAAGTCGACTACTTTTTTTCGTTCTTAAAATAATGTCGACCGATCGTAAAAACGGCAGAGACAGAAAAAGATCTCGTATGCAGCATCTAGTTTGTAGTCAAGCGACGTGTCACGAAGCGATATTCATATTCAACGCTTTCCCAGAAAATCGACGGAGCTTCTAGAATGAAGAAAACCCGTTTCGTAATTCGGGGAAGCACGCTCGCGTATTCCGGCAGTATGAACGATCGTAAAATCGCCTCCTATCTAACATACCCACGCTTTTCGATTAAAAAGGTATTGGTACGATCGACGCTTGTAATTAACTCTTAACGAATGTTTCTTCGTTTTACGCCTGAATACGATTAGGATCGTTAAGAGAACGAAAGATGAAAATTTATATTACTTTTAAATCTTCTCTTTTGAATTTGTCGATTGTTAATAGGGCTCGAAAGGAATTAATTTCAACTTGTAAGTGCAATTATATACTTTCCATTTTTATTCGAGAACATTTTGCCAATCTTTATGACAATTTAATGATTTTTAATCGTAATACTGACAAAAGTCATTCAAAATAAACGTAACGCCATTTATTTGTCCAAATAGAAATTTAATGCTTTCTTGCCGATCCAATAGTCGTACCCTCACGAGTACTATTCGTCACTATATTAATGTTCAAATTTCAATTTTGACGTCTGAAATTGTTACTATAATCTCCAACACTAACAAAAGTCATCCAAAATAAACATATCAATTATTTTTGAAAATCGAAATTACTTTCTTGCAGATCCAATAGTTGGACTTTCGCGAGTACTACGTATATTCGTCACTATATTAATGTTTCAGTTTCAATTTTGACGCCTGAAATCGTTATCATTATAACAGATAAATTCGATGAAAAATAACAATTCGTAGTTAATTCGTACGATCGATGTTCTACCGCGCTTCCAGTTTTCCGCGTTATCTACCGAGTATTCGTATACATTCGCCTTCGCAAATAATCCATCATTATGCAAAATGGCGACACGCCGATTCCAAGACTATTCCCTGAAACTATGATAGAGATCGTCGAAGTAATCATCCCTGCTTACCTTTGATTACGTGTTCCGTCGAACGCGCGTTGCTTACACTGACGACGTTTTCGTAAGTCGTTCGCGTTCAGGAATCCGAGAAAACCAGTCTCGCGTAACGGAAAAGATTCGTGCGCGAAGTTAGCTCTTGTCAACCTGCATCGAAACGACTAACCACGCGGTGTGTTTGCTCACGAGTTTCCCGCGTTGCGTTTTAATGATAAATTTTTAAGGAACTTCGGAAAATAATCGTTCCTTTTAACACTAAATCTAACAACGATCGATCGAATGACCGCTTGTAAAACATGTTTGGAATTTTCTACGTAAGACTGTTTTTTTTTACGTCTTTGCGATATAAATGAAAGAAGAAAATAAGTTCGTATTGTCAACATTTCTAAATGTAAGAATTGTTTCAATTGTTATTTAATACAGTATCAAACTTAATGATATCGAATGTTCAATTTAATCAAATAAATATTTTTTATTTTTTATATATGACTTTAATTCAATATTTAAATTTTAGTCGCGTTCAATTGTAAAAAATCTACTTGTTTGGAAACAGGTTTTTAGACCAGTTACAATAAGGACAGTTAAACGTAAAATGTCGGCAGGTTTAGTATTAAACCTGACTTGAAATTTTCTACGTGAAACTACTTTTTCTTTTCGTCTTTATGGTATAAATGAAAGAAGAAAATAAATTCATATATATTTCACAAATAAAATCACATATTGTCGATTTGTGAAAATCGTTTCATTTGTTATTTAATACTGACCCAAACTTAATAGTATCGAATGTTGCATTCATAAATAACTTTCACTTTTAATGCGTAACTTCAATTCAATAATCTAATAATTTACTTTAATATATTTTTATTCAGTTTTAAGCACGTTCAATTGTAAAAAATATATTTTTTTGAAAATAGTCTTTTATACCATTTACAATGAAAATATATATAACTATTAGGTTGTTCGGAAAGTAATTTCGTTTTTTTTTATGAAAATGGCATTTCGAATGATTATAAACGGCCGGATTCGATTAATTAATTAAGTCCTCTGTTGGGGAAAAACCAAATTACTTTCCGAACAACCTAATAAAACGTCAATAGGTTTAGTATTAACAGAATGTCGACAAACGGACGAATTTTAACAAGATTTAAAATACTTAAGAAAGCCGTGAAAATGGAGCCCTATTGCTTTCACTTCGAAAATGTATTTAAATTGTTCTCGACGCGCAGAATTCATTCGTGCACCTGCTTCTTCGTAGCAGCAACGTATATTCCCGCAACGCGTCTTACCTTGAACGCAGTTTTGCTTTGCACGCAAAATATGCATTCTGCGTAATTCCAAGTGTCAGTGTGACTTAGCAGTAACATATTTATTGTTAGCACGCATCGCGGATCAGTTCCAAGCGATAAAAACCAACTGACGGATTTCGACGTAAATCCTGGAAAATCGACTATCGGGTATTCTCAATGCCAATGGAATTTTCACACGGTTATCGATTCACAGGATGCATTTGTCCAATCTGTTTCAATATTTCGGCATTTTTATCATCCACACGATCCAAACTATGACTAATTCGAAACTGTAAAAACCGATTCACGTCTGTGACGAAAAATGACTTTTCATCGATATTACGAAAAACCACACGGTACTTTCCATATTGTTTTACCGTATCGATAGATCGTGGCCTCGAGAGTGTCTTACGATAATTAGTTCTTTTAATCAATGGGATATTCCCTTTTCAACGAATAGCCTCTGAATTAAATTGTAATGTATAATATATTACGTCACGATCATTTGTAGTGTTTGGTAGCATCAAACCTATTTATTAAAGAAATTATTTCAAATAAAAGAAATTAACAGCTTTCGCGGAGGAAATTTGCAAAAATTTAGCAAACGAGTCAGTTACCTCGATGTGTAAACGCATCAATTATCGCGTATGACAAAGATGCATCCGATAAGCGAAAACGAAGATTTCTCAATTGTACGTCTCAACTAAACATGTCATCGACAATAACGTTCCTTTTATATCGATGTTAAATACCGTCGATAACTTATAAATTGTCGTCAGACTCGCTCGTCCTCTATCGGGCCTTGTCGAGGAAGTAGGCTGAACTGATGCCGATGGATGCATTGCCAATAAAAAACCCGATGTTCTCCAATCGCTCATGTTATTTTCGCTTTTACAAAACGTCAATTGACAGCAATGCGACTATGACGATGATCTCCAAAAAATTTGAAAACAACGCTACTGTTACGATGATCCCAGAAAAACTTAGAAACAACGATGTCCTTGCCTCGGATGCGACTATGGGCATGGCATCAGAAAAAATTGAAACATTGCACATTGGTACGATGAGGAAGTAGGTGGAACTGGCGATGAAATCGTGGTTACAACGTCGATTGATTAAGACGCGACTATGACGATGATATGCAATCAAATTTGAAAACAACGATGTCCTTGCCTTGGATGCGACTATGGCCATGATATCAAAAAAATCAATGCACAAAGGACGTCTTTCGTTGAGTCACGCGGTTTACCTGTGGTTTATATGGCGGAGCGGACACGGGTGGCCCTGACTTTTCTGCTTTCTCACGATACGTAAATTCGAAAGGAAACGTATCGATGTACACTTCGTATGAGCGATTTCGACATGTTGCACGAAAGACTATCGAGCATCGATAGAATCGACGACCGATAATGCGAGACGAGTATCGGTCGCGTGCACGAGAACTTTCGAGAGTGGCTTTTTTTTCGCTCCGATAAGGCGGCTCGTGCTTCTCGGAAGCTCGCAGTAGCCAAAGTCGAGTCGAGGCGAGACGAGTCGAGATCGTTTCTTGTTCCTCGCGATTTCTTCGAAGCGCGCACGGTTTTACGAAAGACCTTAGAGGTTAGGTAACGCGCAGATTCTGCTTTTTTTCACCGCGATTCTTTATTCGAAAAGCGTCTTAAGCGCGCGTAATCGCAGATAAGATGTCAATCGTCGCGTTTCCGCGATAAAAGTTTCACAAGGAAGGCATGCGACGCGCACGGCTTCGTTAAAGGTGCATAGCGCAGTGGAGGAAGAAAAAAAAAGGAAGAAAAAAGGAGAAATAAATGAACGAGACAGGCGTCTAGGAAATCAAAGAAAATCTTGAATCGCTGATTGATCGTTATGAAGCGCGACTCGAGCTGAAATTACGCGTCGCGCACGTGACTACGAGCGATTATCGAACTTAACGACGTATCGGCCACGTTGTCCATCGTTCGAACGTATTAACGCGTACGGACGTAATTTGAACGTTTTAGGCATCGTTTTGTATCTCTCACTTACCTTCGTTCGAATCGATTGACGTTTGAACTTTTTATTTAAATTATTTAATTCATCGAATTATTAATCATTTAACTCTTCGATTTATTTAATTCTACGATTAATTTAGTTAATAATTATTTGATTTTATTTAAATTAATTATATTAAATTTGTTCATCGTTTTACAGTTTACTATGCTATTTATTAGCTTAAATCATAAATAATTTCCGATGCAGGTAGGTAGACAAATCGTGATAAATTGATATTATTTTGTTATTTAATGAAAACAAAATTGATGTCTGATAATAAAACGATATTTATTTAAAATCCATCCTAATATTTTGTTATTTTAACCCTCAGGATTCTCTTAAATTAATAAACATCTAAACGGATCGTTGAATTCGTCTTAGCTCCAAATATCATACGTTGATTTGTTAAAAGACGAAATTCGATATCCTACGTTTAACGATTTAAAAGAAAATGCCATGAAAGAATCTATCTTAGCCATTTAACGTTTTCATTTGATGGGCGCGTATAGTTGTGTAATAGGAACAGAAAGTAATAGGAAAGAGGAAGGAAGAATAGGATTCGATGTTAAAAATTCAATTTATATGTTGCATCAAAATTTGTCATCAAATCGCCGATGATTCCGCGTAAGATCGAATACAATGGTAATCAGAAATTATCCAATCGAGCTTCGTCAATAATCCAAATATGCTGCGTTGCCTCTTGCCCTGTTAACTTTAATGGTAGGAAATTAAAGTCAGAATCGTAATAAAACGAAATACATACATTCGTTAGAATTTGATAGATTGTTATACGAACCCTGAGAAATAGTAAGAGTAAATGTACCACAAGACCATAACGGTAAACAAAATTTTGCATATAATGTCGATCCGCTGCATCCTGAAACACACAAATAAGGAGATGTGAGATTGCAGTAAAAAACGTAAGACGAGTATCAGAAATGCATGTCGTTTTAATATCTTTAGAAAAATATTCGATCGTAGCGTCACACTTAAAAGACATATTTTTTAGGACATTCTCTAGGAAGCTAACTCTAACCGGTTGGGAAAAAATCGAATCTCTTGTTTTTGGCAAGTGGTGCATCAAAGGAGAAAAACCAAACGGAGATTTTTGACGTCCTTATCTCTCGTCATAGACTTGAATTTGTTATCCTCGATAACAAACGCCGTCATAATCAAGAATTCACAGGCGTTGGCTCGTCCTTATATAAATGAAAAGAAATAAAATCTATAAGAATCGAATCACCGCTTTTTGACGAATCATGCACCAAAGGGAAAGAACAAAACCGGGGATTTTGGATGACCATGTCTCTCGTCGTGGACTTGAATTTGTTATCCTCGACGCCAAACGTTCTTGTAATCAATAATTCATAGATGTGGGCTCGTCCTTATGTAATCAAATTGAAAAAGATCGAATCACCGGTTTTTGACGGATCATGCACCAAAGGGGAAGAACAAAATCGGAGATTTTAAGCCTCCGTATCTTCCGTTGCGGACTCAAATTTGTATAAATAAGATTTAAAATAGAAAAGAATCGAATCATCGGTTTTTGGAAAATGATGCACCAAAGGGGGAAAGTAAAACGAGGAATTTAAACGTTCGTATTTTTCGTTGTGCACACGAATTTGCATAAATAAGATTTAAAGTAAAAAAAAAAGAAAGTCGAATCATCGGTTTCTGCGTATGATGCACCAAAAGGGAGAAACAAAACAAGGATTTTAAACATCCGTGTCTCTTGTTGTGGACTCGAATTTGCATAAATGTAGGAAGGGCAGGTTCGAAAAGCGGCTCCATTTTTTTCGTGAGCGTTTCGATAAAAGTTGTGATCCCACATAAATAAGGAGACTTAAAATCGAAATAAATCGAATCACCGGTTTTTGACGAGTGATGCGCCAAAGGGAAAAAACAAAACGCGGATTTTGGACGTCCTTATCCCTCGTCGTGGACTCGAACTTGTTATCGTCGGTGCCAAACGTTGTCGTAATCAAGAATTCACTGGTGGGGGCTCGTCCTTGTCAACGAACCGTGACAACGGAATATGTCGAAGTACGTTCGTCTCTCTCTGGCCTCTTTCTCTGCATCGTAGTGGTTCGCACTACGGTTCTATATTTCTCTCTCTTTTCTTCTGCACTCCTCGCCTTTTCTTTCACTCCTTTCACGCGTCAGCTCGCGGGGATTTCCTGCGCTCGGACGTGACTCGTACTTTATCTCCTCGCTTTTATTTTTCCTAATGGCAACAACGGAGCGTGCCACGTCACACGACCAGCGATATCAATATTTTGATTGTGGCTTTGGCTCCCGTACAAGTTCAAAGCTCGTTTGCTCAATTTTCTTCCATTTAAAGCGTTGTTCGATGCGCATATCTTCGACGATTCCTTCGTTTAACGGAAGTTCGATCGATGCGCTTATTTCCAAAAATTGCTCCATTTAACATGACTTCGTTTATTGATGAGTTTATTTTCAAAAATTACTTCATCTAGAGCGAGTTCGTTATTCGTTGTGCTTATTCCTGCAAGCGACGATTCCTTCAATTCTTGATGTGTTTTTCTTCGAAAAGTCCTACGTTTGGTGCAGGTTCGTTCATCGATACGCTTTTCTTCGACGATTCCTCCAAGATCGTAAAATTCCTTCGAGCAAGATTTCTCCTTCTTCCCAATCCCTCGTAATCTCGTTGTATCGAAGTGCAATTGTTCGCTCGTTCCTATTTCCTCGCGTTTTTATTTTTCTCTTATTTCGACGCTCACGGGCTCGTCTAGATTCAAGTTAATCGTTATCGTTGTTACGAATCGAGTCGTTCGTTACGCAACAACGACGCTCGCTTATATTTAGATGGCCATTCCTCGAGCGTTTCTCCGGTTATGTATTATTTCGCGCTGCTCGTTCGCAGTTTCCACGACGGTAATAATAATTGCGTGAACGTACGCAGAGTAGCTCTTCGTCCTGCGTAATTCGACGAGGTTTTTATCGAGGATATGAAAAATGCAATCGGTTTCTTCCGTGCTTAGAAAGTGCGAGATCTCTAGGGAATCCCGCAAAGTCGGTAGGAAATATCGACGTTTAAACTGTCATATAAATCTTACGACATTATTATTGTTTTATTGCGTTACAGTCGTGCTTCCACGAGTAATACTATTCGTCGATCGATGATACGTTAATCCTGCCAATTTAGTCGAATACCCTAGAAAAGTTACAATTTTTTATCGATTTAGGAAGGAACGAGAGAAAGATTGGACGTAAATTTATTTAAGGATTTAACGATTTCGATATAGTCGACTATATCTATTCCTTGATTTACACGGTAGTATATGTGTAAACGAAATCGAAGTAAATCGATATCGTGAATTTTATCTGTTATATACTTAATTAAATATATTCAATGTTCCTTCTTATTGTGATTTCATTCGTGGAATATAATATATCAGCATATATTATTCTTTTTTCATCACGTAGACGATCTAAAATTTTAATTTTAGTTTCCGAATATATAACTTTTTTTCGTAAATACAAAATACAGGTATGGTAAAGTTTGTATAATTTTTCTTAAATTATAAATATGTAACAAAGACTGTCATTGTTTATTATTAACTTGTAAAAATGAAGTTTAAAACAGTTACGATTGGACGAAACACAAACTTTTTCAATATCTTTTTGCTGCTGAAGGTTCACTGAAATTAACCGCGCTAATTCACCCGAATGATTTTTGTGTGTACGCAAAAAAGGGGAATTCCCTTTTCTAGACATGCCTGTATAATCAATCGAATGAAGTAAAAAATTGACTCTAGAAATATGTGAGCAATAAGAACGTTTTTTTTTGTTTTTAAATCCGTTCTTTTAAAAACTGTGTAAATAAAGTACCGTATAAATCAAGAAACAGGTGTATACTCGACACCGTGCGTTCGATCGAGTTGCGTTAAATCTAGTCAAGAAGGAGAAGATTGACTAAGACTACATTTGAGATTAAATCGAGATTGGAATTAATCGTAAGCGATTCCAGACAGTGTTAGTCATTGGCCTCCTGTATGATTCAGGTATTTATACATAATTATATCGCACACAAATGAAGCGTTCCCTCGTCCACTACGTACGCAATGCCGGTTTAGGATTGAACATTCTTGCGTCGCCGGAAACGATGACTTTGTGTGAGAAAACCTCGAAAGAAAAACCGTATATGTATATAAAATATGTAAATGCATTTTAAAGGTTAAACATGTGTCTCTCGTACGAGACACATTTTGCAACTGAAACTGTTTTCTATGACTCGGCGTAATTCAGTCACGCCTCTCGCTCTACGAACAGTTTAACAGCAAAGGTTGTGAATCTAAAAGCAACTTCTGTCAGACCTTTACGCAAAAACGAGTAAAAATAAGACCACACTGTAGGAATTTAAGGTACTTCCTATTGTTTATTGTGAATGAATCAGAAGAAGAAACCGCGAAAACGTATAATAGTTAAATATTTCAAAATGAAGATGATTCGTGTTGTGACGAATTGTAAGAAAGAGGAAACCGACTCCCGCCATGTTTGAGAAAGATGTCAATGAGAATGTTGATGTCGTTGTTGCTTGGGTTGTTTAGTGGATTAGAATATCGCACGAACGGTTAGATTAAGTAACATGTAGATAGCTCAGAAAGCTAGGTACGAACTCATGAAGAATTAGGATGCCTAGCCTCGATAGAAATGTGGAAAGCAGGTTTTTCTAGACTGGGTTCTTTTTTTTAGGAATTCTGAACTGATAATTAAACACAATAAGACTTGTATTGTACGAACTGCGTAGGATACGATTAAAATACGATAGATATATCTAAGTTAATGGTGTGAGTTAGTTTCAGCTCGAGAAAGAGTAGAAGCTTATAAATGAATGACGGTAATATAATATTTTTGTATCGCGTTAAGAATAAAAGAAAGAAATGAAAAATCGAATGCCGCAAGCGTAATGAGAAAACCCAGGTTTAAATGTCGACTCGACCATTCTTGTCGAATACTTCTCAAGAAAAAATGAAATATCTAAAACTCAACCAGTGCCCGAATTTTTCAAGTCAACTAGGGTCGCTTTACTAGTATTTCGTTCATTTTAGGAAATTTGCTCGCGATTCCGCAATTTCTCACGCACAAACCCGCTTGCCTTAAAAGATCCATGAACATTCTGCTCACTCTCGCGCTATTATTGTTAATAGCAGTTCCACGAGATCGAAGAAGGTAGAACACGTCTCTTCTCAACCCACATTTTTAAGCGCCTCTATAGTATCTCGTAGACAAGCAAGAGCTTTTGATAAAAGCTGGTCGAAACGGTACTTTATCGAGCGACGGAGCGAAAAAAGTTGGATGAAAGCAGAGTTTGACCCGCAGTCGGTTTGGCCATGCAGCACCGCCGCGTTAACGTGACGCTAAGCTATCCAACCTAGTTTTCAGTCGACGACATCGCGATCGACCAAACAGACCGTGCGAATAAATTCACGGACAGTCGGCCTCGTCACGATGGATTTTGTCGTGGAGGGATTTCAGTTCTCCCTCGGATCTCTCGGGACTTTGAGATTCCACGGGACACGGGGATCACTTTATCACATTGACCGCTACGTTGGTCACATATTAGCACAGATCGTTTTGTTTGATGGTGGACATTAGTCACCAGAGTGCCTCAAATGTTCATAATTGCAAAAATTGAATGAACATCGTCAGCCAACAAATTTTGAATATCATAATTAATTAAAAATGGCAACCAGCACGATAAATGCTCTATGATTGTTTTGCCTTGACGTCACAGTAGTCATCAGTAATCGAAGTACCTCAAATGTTCATAATCGAAAAAATTGAATGAACATCTTCATTCAACGAGTTTAGAATATCACGTCTAATTAGATAATGACCACTTGCACGATATATGGTTAAGCATGTGATCTTACAAATCGTAGTTATTATCATTTTATCATATAAGTTTTAACTTGAACTGATATATGACTATAATTCAAGCTATAATGAAATATTGAACTTTCGTGGCACCCAGAGCAAAACATGTGAATTTAGCGTGAAGATCGACGTCTTGAACGTTCGTAATGTCGAGTGAATTTGTTCTGCCTCATGATGGACCCTCATACGTTTCATGATCTTCTCACTGGTTATTTGGTTACCTTCGTCGACTCTCTACCTCACAATTGGATCCGTGACTGCGCTTGACTGGAACCAACCGGCTAGAAGCTCGATTTTCCTTCAACGAGTGCACGAAACCCAATGGTATCGTCGTTTCTTATCACATGATTATCAAAATAATTTTCCATCGCTGTTCTTGTGAAAGGAAGTCGGATTTTCAATTTTTCGAAAAAAGTCTCGTGGATTACTTCAAGACTCAAAAAATATACCGACTCAAATTAACAAACTCTCACGATTGATCACGGGACATGTCTTACCTGTTGTAATGCACTTTGGCCTTGTGTAGTTGATTCATATCCTCCTTTAGAAGGTACATCTTGGCTCCGATCAAAGCGGATCTAACGAGAATAAGAAGGAAGTAAAGTACTTTGGTTTTTTAATCATCGAAAAAGCTATTATCACTGCTGCGACTTACTGGAAATAGTCAGCTGAGTTTGGTAAGACAACGGGAAAGCCAAAGATAGCCATATCCTCGGGCGTCAAATAGTTTCTTAGGCTCATGGTATTCTCGTTATGAAACGTCCAATCGTTTTTCACAAAGTACTTCAAATAGACAGTTGAGAGGTAAATCTTTCGTTGTAAGTTCAAAAGCCTGAAGTCGAAAAATTCTGATAAGATTGCTGTACGCTTTTCTGCGATTGCCGATACGTGATCGAAAGTGCTAGGTTTCGTTATCTGCCTTTCGTTTCGCTTTCATTTCGAGGAAAAATGTTATGTTTGAACTTTTAAGAAACGAACGTTTAGAGAAAGTTGATTTAATTGACGAATAAGTTCCAATGGAAACGAAAGATTTGAATAGAAACTACGCAATTTCGTCTTTTCAATTTTATTATTTTGGCACTTCGATAAGATTCCTTTCTATTTCTAAGGAAGGGGAAAAAATTTTAAATGTTAATCAATGATCGATATGATCGATAATGATCAATGACACCGTTAGAAGTGAATTCCGCACGTGTCGTCTTAGATACTCAACTAGGTGCGTTAAAATTATTCCCTTCGATAATTAATTGCCTCACATCGGCCATATTTTCTCATATTTACCGAACACGAGAAATCTAAATGACTCCACTTTTTAATCATATCCTCGTCTTTGAGTCTTGCCACGAATTGACGTTTTTGCTGCTTCAATGTCTCGTAGATGACGCGAACTATTGACCTTCAAATAGATCCGCAAATGGGGTTAGAAATCAAAGTGACATGGTAATTGGACTCAGCACGTAACGAGACCAAGATTGTGCCCAATAGTCATCTTATGTTTTTCATCGTTTCAAAATAATGTTGCAAAACATTATTCGTAAACCGGATCAAGGATACTTTTAATCAACAAGAAGAGTTCTGAATAAATTCCATCAAGGAAGGGGTTAAGAACTCGACGTTTAATTTTTTAACGAATCAAGATAAGAAAAGGGAAAATCAAACCGCGAGTCACCAACGTCCGATGATTCAAGCGCACGCGTTGCCACGGTGTATCGTGAGACTCGATAGATCTCTTTTGACCAGAATCGCGCGTTCCAAGATACTGTACAAGCGCAAGGTCGATCGAGGTGCGGTTTTCCTTACCTCTTATTCGTTACGTAAGCCTTTTGCAGTCTTATTCGATGCAACTCATCGAATATTGAATGCGTAAGTACTCTACGAGCGTCACAATGCGTCGTTCGCACGATCTCGTTCGATCGTATTTGACACGATGGTCGCACGATAAACCAACGACATCTGCCTAGAATGGTGCCAGATCGCGTGCGCGCAAGTTCGAAACAAGAACAATCGATTTTATCGTAAATACGCTAATCCGTGCTTGATTCTGTGTCATCGACAGTACAATAGCATTTCAGCTAGATCCTCTCTCGTTCTACTGATTTCGCAAGAAAGTAATTTTCGTATTTCTTAAACAGATGACATTATGTTTGTGGAGTCCTTTAGGTACAATTTAACACGTTCGCGGACAACTACTGTATTGTATGATAGTCATTACTGCATATACGATACAATATATTTTTATAATCAACTTGATGGAACAGTTTCTAAGTAAAATTACTTGTCTGGTCTACGTTCATAATACATACATGGATTCGACTCTCGCTTTTCCATTTTTAATATTGGCCATATTGTATTATTGTAAATCTCAATACTACACGGAAAATTTCACGTTAAAATTAAAAACTCAGACTGATAGCACCGCTAATGAAGTATTTTCACTTTGCTCTGGTGGATCACTGCATGTGTATATGCAAAACATTATTTTCCTTTAACCCTTTGCACTCCTACGTCGAGTGTTAATCGACATTTATTCGATTCGCGATTACTCCTATTCTGAGACACGCTCGACATTTTTAAATTAAATTCACAAAATTTCTGAACTTTTCTTCTTTTCTTGCGAATAATATTTAAAATTTACGAGAACTCTAATATATTAAATGTAACAAATGTAAATGTTTATCTCTCGGATTCCTCTAAAGGTTACCGTATTTTCTACTTCTATTTTCCTCCTTCTTCCTTTTCTTATGGACACTCTTTACAACCCTCTGTTGCCCGCCACTGAGTTTGTAAAGCTAAGACGGTATATGAGAATGAGAGATCTCTGTTCCACCCGGCATTGGTTTGTAAAGTCAAGCCAGAGTGTAAGAACGGGGGTACTTGCAAAAACGGCAATCCCCAACACCCGCTATCTGGCGGTGAGGAGCTTTTAACCAACATCGCGCGTTTTTTCCCCCAGGCGGTCACCCTCCTAGTACTGGACACACCCGTGGTTGCTTAACATCCGTGATGTAATGAGATCCAAGTAACGACACGGTCTAACCGTTGGTCTTCTAATGTATTCTTAAACTGTGATATATTAGATGTCATTGGAAAGAAAAATGAAAAATAATTCGGAGTGCAAAGGATTAATTTAAAGTTACGCTTGAGGGGTTAAACAGTGATAAGTTCGGAAATGGAAGGTTTTATCCGTCGATCAAGTTCGATTGGCCATTTTTTGACACGCACTTATGCGTGCCAAAAGAAATAACATTAACTTACATCAACAGCGATAACTTACATTGGCTTGGAGCCGCTTAACTTCAATAGAGAATCAATGAACAAAGCAGGCAGAATGTGCAACAACAGCATTAATATGTAGTACACAATTTCACTTTGCACCATGGTTATGTTTGGATGCCACAAGATATTTTCTAAAGGTATGTCCTCCGTAATTCTCAGTGCCATATTGATCAAACTGTATGTCGAAACGTTCCTGAATAATCCCAACGAGAAATGATACACGTACACGCTTGGATCTTTCGTTACCCTGTTCTCCGAAAAAAGCAAAGAAAATGGAATATATTTGATATTTTTAATAACGTTGATAATGTATTTATATCAATGTAAATTACTCGATTGAAGCGTAAAAATCGGTACAATCAAGAATTTGTTCAAATTCGAATTATTTCGATAGCTTTCGGTAACGATATTATTTAACTCATTTTTTCAGATAATTATTTTGCGATAGACAATGTAACTTAATTCTCGAGGCTCGATATTCAAAATAAAGATAATGTTAAGAAATTAAAAAGAAAAATCTTTTAGAGAAATTTTTCTTCCACTTATATTCATCATTGTTGCATGAGTGAAACAGGTCGAAGAATCTCGAACATCGCATTGACGATACGAATTCAATCGTGTCACAATTCGAACTTGGCCAGCAGTCTAAAGAAAATTTCGATAATTTTGAGCGGCAAACGAGGGATTACATGTCACATGACTAGACTTACATTTTTAAACACTTTTTCAAAAAAATCAAGGTAATGATAACATTAATTACAATTTAACGGTATCTCTTGAATTAAAAAATTTGCAATCAATATGTTCAAAAATATAGAAATTTTGTTCAAGAGGAGTTTTGCTAATTAACAGTAGTATAACCAATATAATACCATGGTATAACATAAATGTTTATCTTGAAAGTGGCTTAAATTTCTTTTGTGGTAAGGCAAGATATATTATTCACTTCATAATTGCTATTATATTAATAGGAATTGTAAATTTAACTCTCTTGGATACACTTGAGCCAGTGTGCCACATTGATATTTTTAATTTTATTCAAACGCAAACGCTTAACACGTTGAGTGGGGCGTCAGTCCCCAGAGACTGACAGTGAACTTTTCGTTTGGACGATGTTGATCCGTGGGGCTGACAGCAAACATTTTATTTTGACGTCATTGATGCATGGGACCGGTATGCAATATTATCTAATAAATGTAGTTTAGATTTAAATAGGTTACAAAAGGTAACGATCTTTTTAGCCAATTTACTAGCTCTAATACATTGCGTTTGAATATTTTTGCATCTGCCCTGATCGTAAAGTCCAGTAGAACTCGACGTCACACTCATGGTGTTAAAAATATTTCAATTTAAATAAAAATGTACTTAGGTCACTTTCAAAATAAACGGTTCGTTTCTATTACACGGTCTTGACTAAATATTTCGTACGTTATTATTCCGCGTCTCCAAGCGCTCAGTATCATCATATTGGTCGTCAAATCGACAGGTATGAAGTCGGAACGCGTTTCTTGATTGACATCAACCACCCTCAATATTCCTTTTCCACCGCCGATCAGCATGCTCACTGGACCATTGAAGTTGTCCAGCCATCCCGGTATCGGCTCAGAGAATGAAGATATGACTACGCAGAAAGTGTTAAGCGTTCGAACTCAGTTATTAGGTCGATGGAAAATCTTTGTTTTTTTAGGTTTTTGTCAAAAATATATTTGACAAAAAATGTTGATAAGTTTTCGATAAAAATCTAGCGCTAAGAACGGATCGAATTTTTACATCAAACTAATATTTTCTTTTTTTCTTTTTGGAATGGAAGACGAACTTTGGATTCGACGAGAAAACGAGTGGAAAACGATCTCTCCTTGTCCAAGACTTTTCTTGCGCTTATCGTATTGGTCTGATTGTTTGGCAATAAAGTGTTCTCGTTTATTTTCTAATTAATTCAATTCTTCACACGATTGTTGAACTTTTTGTAGAACTTCGTGATTTGCAATAGAATCGTTGACAGAAGATTTTTAAAAAAATGTAACGTTGTAGAACTTGAAATTACTTTCTTGTCAACCAAATATTGTCCATTGTTCGGAAAGTAATCTCCTTTTTTCTCAAAAAAAAACAAAAGAAAACATAAAAACGATGTTATTTCATTAAAAAAAAAAA
>JAITYT010000327.1:642195-657203 GCA_025433975.1 Liostenogaster flavolineata
AAATCGACGCGAATCGAATTATCCAAATTTTTGCAAAGATTTTCTTATTTAATCACGTCTCTTCTACGCTCGTTTTATCTACGCTCTTCTTTTCTTTAACGTACCAATTTGTGATATATATAGTTCTCATATGTCGAAAATCAATGAGAATCGAATTATCCAAATTTTTCCAAAGATTTGCTAATTTTCTTATTTTCCAATTTCGTCTTTCGCCCTCGAAAAAAAATGCACTTGGCCTCTTTTTCGAGTGATATACATTCACACCTTTTTCACTCTTTCGAAGAGCTTCGATTTTTTCTCGAGGACGACAAAAGCTTTCAAAAGGAGACGTGAGTCGTAAGGGAATAGCGCGCTATCGACGCGTCTCGATTCTTCGAAGAATGAAAAGCGTTTCTCTTCTTTTCGATAATTCCTTTTTTTTTTCTTTTTTAAATTCATTAATCCGACGTAAATTCTATACGTCGGTCATCGTTCCTTCGTAACGTAGAACGGATTCGCGTAATACTTGAATTTCTCTCCGTGGAGAGGAACGTTGTCTCGTCTCTCGAACGACGATCGAGAGAGAGATAAAAATTCCAAAACAATGTATAAATCTTTCGAAAGTGATCGCGCGCGATATTCGATCGATCCGGAATATTTTCGAATTGCCGCTCCGAATGGCATCTCGCGGATCGTCGAGCGTGACGTTGCGCCAAGTCTCTTATTGGGTAGAAGGGCCTTTGAGGTACAGATCTGTCAGTCCATTTTGTAAGACGCAGACGAGACTGCTTTAACAAACGTTGGGAGATATGCATATGCCTATTTTTTCTTCTTCTTTTCCCCGATCACGCGTTAACAGCTCGTTACGCGCGTATGTCGATCTCCTGTTTATGAATGGCCGTCACTTCGTTTGTGTGTCGGTACGCGCGCGTGTGCGTGTCTGTCTAAGCATGCATGTTTATGTGTCTGTGAGAGTGTATTGATGAACATGCAGGTTTATGGGTGTATGAACGTGTGTATGTGAGTGCGTATGAGTGACTATGAGTACACGTGCTTATGAGCGTCAGTGTATGTATCTATGAACATCCGAGCTTACGTGTCTATCAGCACGCATGAGTGTGTGTCTATGAGTATGCGAGGTTATGCGACTGTGTCTGGGAGCGTGTGTACGAGCGTGTATGCGATCCTGCTTGCTTTCGTTATTTTTTTTGCGCGCGTTTACGCAAACCTAAATTTACCTCCGAGCCTTTCGAGTCTAACGAAAACTACCGTACGTACTCTAACGGAGAAACTAGTTAACTTCGGCTTGTCGGCTTAACACGTTCACCATGGGGCCCTAAATTGTGCGTTTCTCCATCAGGCGGGTGTTGTTACCATGATCGTAATCACGTCGTCCATTTATACCACCAGTGGTTCATCCCGCCTGATGGGGCAATCGTGATCGTACCACCGGTGGTACATACCGTGATGAACGTGTTAGTCGCGTCTTTTATTATTATTTTTTTTTGGTTTCTTTCTTTGCTTGCTTGCGATTGTATCCTTTTAATCGGCTAAAGAACAGTCAAACTAACTCTCGTAATTTATACTGGCACTGATATAACACGGCATCGTACTCCGAACGAACATTCTCTCGTCCTTCGTCGCACGTTGTCGCGTTTCTTCTGCGGATCGATCGACAAGGGGTTTAGTTTGAACCTTCGGTTTCGTCGATGAACGGGCCAGTAAAATCCTGAAAGACGTGCGAGCGATCGAACGACGCTGATGCCGGAAGGTCGATACACCGATGTAAAATTGCGAAACGATACCAGGAAAATTGAGCCTTGTTGCATCGTTTAATTGAAAATCGACCGTTTTGTTTTTTTTAACGGTGATTAGATTCGAAGTGCTTTTGTTCTTTTCAATAAAGGAAAAATACATCTTGTCGCTCTGTGTTAGGTGAATTTAAAATCGATCGTTTTGATTTTTTGACGATGGAAAGATTTGAACCATTTTTCCCAAGCTTATATTCGATAAGCGATGTAATTTTATTGTATGCGATAGTTTCGATAATCCACGAATAAAGTTTTTCATATTTGAGTCAGACGTTATTTCGACCTGTTACCGATTACGTCAACGGATTCGTTTATTTAATCACGTAAAGAGTCAATTCTTACGACCGACAGGAAAGAAGAACAAAAGTAAAACCATTACGCTATCGTTCTTTCCTTCGACTCGAAAATTTTATCATCTTAGATCGTACAACGCAAAATCGTGAAATTTAATTAATCGTCTAAATAAGGTTCATTTGGTTTCCATCGAAGAGAATCGTCAAAACACGAAAAAATACGCGCAAACGTAGAATTTGCACTGATTAAAGTCAGTTTGATTAAAAATATGAGTTTGCTACTTCTTGATCAAATTCATAGCGCCAATTTTCTGGACGATAATCAGTACTGATAAATTGATTAAACAAAAGGTCGAGCTTATCCTTGTCGATATTGTCCGATCTCTAGAAGGAGATCGCATCGAAGGACGAAGTCGACGGCGACAACCTCGAACGTGGACGATTCGCAGGACGTCGTGTTCGAATTGGTGTGACGAATCGTCGTCCGCCCTTCGATGAAGCCGCTGCTAAGGGTTGAAAGCACGACAACGCCTACGCTCACCTCTACAGGAGCCTAACGATAATTCGAATACGATGCGTCCAATCGGTTACAATGATATATACATATATGCAGGGATATGTTATCGGTTCGGTGTTGCAACGGTGGTTTCGCATACGCATATAATCGTCGAATGGATCAAGGAGGAGGAGGAGGAGGAGGAGGAGTGACAGGACTTTGGTTATTTAGGCATGCGCTAGACTGTTCGACCCTAAGACCGTGGAAAATCGATCCGTGCTAACAACGATCGCTCAAAAATTGTTTGATACCGCCTTGTCCATCGTCTATGGTGCTACCGATATTTATAATTATTTTTAATCTCTTCTTCGTTTAAAACTGGCATGTCCTACATTCACGGTGCTATCAACATTTTCCATTTTTTAAAAATTTCTTCTTCGTTTAAAATTTCCACGTTCATCATCCACGGTTCTAGAGTCAAGAAAATGGTACGGTGCATCGAGTCGATCGGCGGGGGGAAGCGACGTTGAAAATTAATCCGTTCGTTTTTTTTCAAGCTGGACGTACCTTGTAATGTTTTTGACGCGTATGTAAGAGGGGGGAAAAAAGAAGGAATTTTCCAAATTTGTACGTTTGTTTTAAGCTAATCGTACGCATCGAATCTTTTACACGTACGTACAAAGAAAGAAAAAAGAAAAATCTTCCATAAAGTGAAACGAACTAAACTTTCGTATTTCCAGCGTACGAAAGGAAGGCCTCCCTTGAAGCGAATGACATTAAACACTCCCTCCGTCGAATCGATTTGCTACCACAATTTTCCATTTCGGTCGATTCCCTCTTCGTGTTCTCCGTCTCCTTCCCCCCCCCTCACTCTCTCGTTCTCATATCGCTTCAATTCGGCAACGTAAAGTTGCTCTCACGCTCGAAGAACTTCGCCACCAGTATGCTGCGTTTTATAATTGAGGTAATTCATAATATAAGGCCCACTTCACTTTCCATTTCTTCTTACTTTTGCAAACTATCTCCTAATACATCGATACCTTTGTCTTTAATACTCTTATGTGCTACAATGTATGCGTGTATCTCTGTCTCTGTCTCTCTCTTCTCTCTTTCTCTAACTGACTCTTCCTCACTCCGTCTCTGTGTACGTGTGTAAGTGCGTGTGCGTGTGAGAGTACGTGTCTTCGAACCGCGTAATGTAAATTTAAAACATCGAACATCTCCCACCACCGTGATCACTATTATTATTCACCGCTCCTATTATCACCAGGTATATGTATATCGTATATGGCTACGCTTCTCAACACATAGATATCACGATACAAATTAGCATACCTAACGCACACGAGACTTCTTCGCATTATGCCTAGGTACTTAAGCATTAAATGTTATGCCCAGTGACGCGACCAACGTTAAAATCATGGTAAAAAAAAGGCGGTGGTTTTCGATGCGAAACGAGAATACGAAGCGTCACCGTCTAGAATCTAATCGAGACGAATCCTCTCGATCGATTCGTCAACGACGGCGCTCGCTTCGTCACGTTGGAATCGTTGTCTTGCGACGTTTACGCTTAAACGGAAAAATACGAGGACGAGTTTGAGACGGTGTCTTCCTCGTCTCCTCCTGCTTGGAACAACGAGGACGAGTGAAAATGAAAGTCGTTCTTTCATCGAAGAAAAAGAATTAGAATTCGAAACGCTTATTACGTCCTCGGTTTGCACGTTCCACTGATCGAAGAACGATCGTAACACGATGGAATAATAATAGAGAAAATGTTTTGGCACCTTTCGAAAAGCGCGCGACGCTTTTCGCAACGAAACGTTGCCACGACGACGACGACGAGTTGATCGAAAACGTATCTACGTGAAAAAAAGCGAGTGAACGAGAATCATGCTAAATACTGCGTCTATCTGCAGGGTGTCTAAAAAAATAGAAAAATGTCACCATATCGACATTAGTCGGTAAAACACAGAATTTGATTTTTCTTGCAGATTTAACGATTGAGAAATAATGGCCCAATCCAGACGAAGAAGAATTCAATTTTCGAAAAAAGTAAGGTCATATTTAAGTCATAAAATATTAGAAGCACTGAAAGAAAGTTACATAAAATTTAATAAACGCTTTATAAACAATTGAAATGCCGTGACATCTTTTTTGCGACACCCTGAATTTATCTATTGGTTCATCCCGTAAAAAATGCGATTCTTCTAACGATGAATTTCGTAATTATTTTCCATAATAATGCGCCTTTGAAACTCGAGCTGAAAAAATTGGAAGAAGTCCAAGAAGGAATTATATTAATTACCTGTTTTTTGTCTTTGATTTTTAATTTATGCGATTGTAAAAACCGCGCTATTAACGGGACATTTCCTGTATCGATTGTTCGGGAAATTTAGGCGCGTACGACTTTTTTAAACATTTTTTTCGTCAGCCAATACGGATGCAACCACAAGTTGATCGATGATGGATAATTAACGATAAAACATCGGATAAATTCGCGTTCCTAAATGCAGTCTGGCGTGATGATACTTCGAATTTCAAAGTTCTATTCGATACCATCATTTTAACGCGTACGATCGACGTACCGGGAAACATTCGATATATCTTATACGTATATACAATGTATATATATACAGACTATGACATACAAATATTATCTAACTCTTTGTGCTACTTCAATACTTTTATATAATATATTCATGTATAACCATTTATTCACGTTATACATATACGTATACGTATGCATATATAACGCATAATATAACGATATATTATGTATACATACGTATATATATATGCGTATATATATATATTTATATAATAGACTATTTATTCGCTTTACGTACTAAACGCTACACGATACATCCTTCCACCTCTGTATATGCACATACATGTATACGTGCGTATATGTATGTACATAGACACAGTGGGAGACCGTTTGTCAGTTATGAAAATTGATAACACCCCTCTCCGTTCAAAATTTAACTCTTAATTGTAAAAATATTTGCGAAATACATTTGTCATGAGTACAAAGAAAACGACTCGTTTTACCTGCCTTACGTATTTCCATCGTGGATTCGCAACGACTAAGAGGTATGCACGAAAGATAAAAAATGCTACAATCGCGGGCCGCGGCCTCGTGATATTTTGATAACAACGGGAGCGCGGCAAACGTTAATAATTGAAGGAAACGACGTACTATTACCCTTAAAACACGATGTGATAACATGCGGATCGCTTTTACATCAACGGCGGGACACTCTCCGAGTGTATCAAGCAGATTCGCGATCGAATTTGTTCGAGGAGATCCTATATTATTGTTAACAACAGCAGACTATCTCGCAGGTAGAATTTTAATAATAATATTTCCTGCGCCCTTCCTCTCCGTTTCTTTTTTTTTTATTTCTCCTTTCTTCCTTTCTTCTTCGTTTTGCCCTCGTTGTCATTCACGCGCACGAGCGCCCACCAGCTCGTTGCTACCTTGAGAAATTCCCACACCCCCTCGACTGTTTACAAGACCTCGTCAGAGAATCTCTCGAACTTCCTCGATAGAAAAAGTTTCCCTCAAAAATATCTTTCCCTTAATGATCGCTCGCTATTATTAATCAAAAGTTGTGCTTCGGTATTACGTTCATCTTGTTACATCTACGATTCGCGTTTTCAGCTGGATCTTATCGTAAGTGCGCCGATAAGAAATCGATCGGCGCTACGTCGTTAAATCTTTCCTCGTCGTCGTCGAGATCTTCGCTCGTAATTATCGAGATTTTTCTTCGTCGTCATCAAAATCATCCACGAAAGTGACCCTCTTTCGAACGATTGCTTTTAAACTTCGAGAAAGCTTCGAAGAGCTTCAAAAGCATTCGATACATTTTCGATTTTTCTATACTTCGAATCTGAGCCCCGTAATCGATGATTTCTTTTGAGGTTTGGTGGATTTCATTCTGACGAATCGATTTTGAAATTCAAAGAAAATTCTCCTCCTTCGAAAAGGAAGCCAAAAGTCAAGCGGCTTCAAAATCGAGTTCGAGAATCCAAAATTGCTCGAAGGCGTTGCCAGATCGATGAGATAATTTAGACCCAAGGCAGGGTGGAAAGTAACCAAAATAAAAAAAAAAACAAAGGAAGGCTGACTTGTATAAAAAACAGCACAAACGAAATCGTCAAAGCGCTTCTTATTTCGATCTACCGTTTCAAAAATGAGAAGTCATTTTTAACGATGAAAAAAATTTAGAATCGAATTTGAGAATTTAGAATCGTTCAGGAGCGAAGAGTTAAATTAAAAAGTAACTTGAAGAACGAAGGAAGACGAAATCGCGTGGGAATCAACACCAACAAAATGGTCCAAATCCTACTTCCAATTTATTGTCTTTTTTTAAACATGAAAGGATACAGAGTTTAAAGAATTTAGAATCGTTCAAACGCGTTAGCGGATCGTCGACATAATTTTAATCCAAGCAACTGTTTAAGATCCAAGCATCAAAATGAAAAGTAACTTGAATAACCAAAGATGACAAAATTGCATGAGAAGCAACACAAACAAAATGACCCAAAGCCTACCCCCAATTTATTGTCTTTTTAAATCATGAAATGGTACAGAATTCAGTTTGAAGATTTAAAATTATTCGAACGGATTGCAGGATTGTCGATGTAATTTTAATCCAAGCGGTTGTTCAGAATCCAAGCGCTAAAATGAAAAGTAACTTGAAGAACGAAAGAAGACGAAATCGCGTGGGTAGCAACGCCAACAAAATCGTCCGAGAGTTTCAGTGGTACCGTTAAGAGCTTAACTTCCATAACTTCCATAACTTTTACGAAGAAATACATCGGTAGCCTTCCTTTTTACGCGTCCTAGCACCCCTTTCTCGCGGAACGAACGCGAAGGGAGGAAGAGGAGGGTACTTGCACTCGATAAGGTACCGACGAAGTGTCGACTGTCGACTCGAATACCAATTCAAACAAGTGGCTCTTGTTCGAGCATGCTTGCGACTGGGAGTCCAAAACTTTCTCAACGACGACCACGACAACTACAACGACTAAGACAACGACGGCTACGACGAAGAAAACGACTCCTGGTTACCCTTGCTTTAGTTAAAACTGCGCGACTCATCTTTCCATTTATCGTACCTTTCTTTAGCCCTTTACCCTTCTTCTTCCTCCTCCTCTTCTTAGTATAACATTTCTAGAGCTTGTATTTGCGAGGCCGTCGCTTGGATTATCGATATCTCGCCGATCACTGATCATACAACGCGTTCGTCTCCACTACGGTGTCCTTTTTTGCAACCCACTAAGAGCGATTTCGCCGTTCTCAGCAAAGATGCACCATCGTCGACTGTCACGCTTGCAATTGAGAGTCGAAAACTTTCTCGATAACGATAACGACAACGACAACGACGAAGAAAACGACACCTGGTTACCCTTGCTTTTGTTAAAACGTCGCGACTCATCCCCTTATTTATTGTACCTTTCTTTAACCCTCTAACCTTCTAGACTTCTAGCTTTCTCCTTCCTCTTCCCCCTACTAAACATTTCTAGAACTTGTATTTGCGAGACCGTCGCTTGGAATATCGATGTCTCGTCGATCACTGAGGATACAATGCGTTCGTCTCGACTACTGTATCCTTTTTTGTATCCCACTAAGGGCGATTTCGCTGTTCTCAGCGACGATATATCATCGTCAACGTCATTCTTCTTTTTCTTCATTTCTTTTTTCTTTCCCCCTTTTTTTTCTTCCTCTTCTTTGTCTCCTTCTTCTTCTTCTTCTTTCTCCTTTTTTTTCTTCATTTTCTTTTTTTTTCTTTTCCTGTCAGTGTTCCTCGTTGCTCCTCGACGACGGATGAAGAACGATATTCGCGAATTCGTGAAAAAAGGCGCGTCAACTCGTCTCGCGTCTCGATCAAACTCATCCTACTGCGTCTGCTTCCGATCTCGTTCCTGATTTTGTCGTGTCGTTGCGCGTGGTAGTCAGTGGCCGGTCCGAAGCACTCGAATTGGAGGAACGGCCGCGATTACTCGGCTCGCCTCTCGTTTACTCCGGTTTTAAGCGGTGCCACTGAATGATCGTCTGTCTGGGCTTGGTTATCATGTCCTGCCAGTGCTTCGTTTCGCTCGCGCCGCTTCCGTTCTTTCCTGTAATTCAACCGTTTTGCTCGTTATTATCTGCATTCGATTTGAATAGGAGGAGCACCGAGAAGGTACTCGAGACTTTTCTGGGAATCGAATTTGCTTGAAAGCACGCGACTTAATTCGAGATCGATTGGCGTTTCTGTGGAAACGTTGAAATTACGAGAAAATGGGTCTGCATTTGCGATCGGTGGTCGATTTTTAATAGGAGTTATCACATTTTTAATTCGTCGAGTTCCTTAATCAATTTTTTTGTTAACTAATTGGAACCGATTTACTTGTAATCTGGATTCAATTTGAATAGGAAGAGCAATGATGAGAGTTTGTCACCGAGCCCGCCTAACGATAGTCGCCTTGTTGCAATGACAAAGTCACCGATTAACCTTCGTAATGACGTTTATGCCTTGCTGCCGCGTTGAAAAAATGAATTTAATCATGGAAAGACGATGAGTTTGCATCTTGTTTTCGCGTTGAGAAAAAGAATTTAACACGTTCCGTTCAGGCCGCTTGGAATTCTCATTGAAGAAGGAAGAATTTTTTAAAAATTTATTGTAAAGTCAAAAATAGACACTGTGTTCGTTATAGTGTGGGACTTCCACTATCAAGCGTTGAATTTAGAAAATATTTAGCTATGCATCTGATGTCCTACAGCGATAATAAATCTTTACCCATAGTACCAAACAGAGTTCGCCATGAAATTAAAAGAAAGAAGTGTAAATTCGATGTTGCAAGGAAACGCTGTAAAATTGGTTAATCTGCTGAAATCGGCAAAAAATTGCACTATAAATGCTATAACATTTTGACAATTGTTCACATAAGCCCCATTTATGTTTGCCATGTTTCAATGAAGTTCACAGCAATGTGCTTTTCTAAATGTAAGCAGATTTGTAAACAATAATATTAAACATATTTAAAATAAAATGTTTTATTTTTTATTTATTTAGGCTTTATTAAAATGATTATGTAAGAGTTTGCAACTCGTCTAGTAGAGTAAATGTTCGACCATATGTTTGCTAAAATAATTCCTTAAAAATTAAATTTATCGCTTTGTTGTCATCTATCAAGAACAAGTTTATTTAATCGTAAAATTGTGGCTTGTATACGCCTCACGCGGCCTAAACGGAAATTCTTCGAAAGACGATGAGCTTGTATCTTGCTGCTGCGTTGAAGAGAAGAGTTCAACGCGTTAAAGTGTTAAAAGGGAAGAGGATGAGCTCCATCGTGATTGATCGTCTTGATTAACGTAGGAACAAGACGGAAGAGTAGACAATCACGGGCAAACAATTTCGTAATTCGACTTCCATTGAGAACTTACCTGCGAGCTGTATGCGCCCAATGAGCTCGTTACGTCCGATGTTATCGAAATCCATTACCATCACATCCAGAGAACACTCTCTAATCTTCTCCCAAGGTACGTTGAACGAGAAGGTTTCGTTGAATACCGGATTGAGTGTGCACTTGAATATGGGAGTCTTGCGCTTCTCGATTCTCTTGTCGCCGAACTGGAGCCAGACCTTCACATACGGATCTGAAAGACGATCGCTCCTGTCACGAATCTGCGCTTTTCTCGGCGCCTTTTCAAATCGACGAGACGGTACTCGTAACTTGACTCCGGATTTACCTGATTTCCCATTGATGTCCTTAGCTTTGAGATTCCTCGCCTTCAGAAGCGACAACGTGAGCACGGAGTTGCTGGGATGATAGCAGAGAGAACAAAGAAGTTCGCCGCACTTATCCTTCGCTGGTGGTTTAAGGGCTTTCCAGAATGACGGCTTCTCCGAGAGATCGACCTACGATAGCGCAAAAGAAGCACGTGAGTAACATAGAGCGGAATTATCGATAAGAAGATATTCCAGGAATAGGAGAGCTTTTATTTCAATTGAGTTTAAACTTTGATGTTGTCGCAAATACGATGATTCGTTTTTCGCATATGGATTTTGCAGATTTGGAACGTGACGAGATTGGTAAACGAACTTTGTTGTAGAATCGTTTCGATATTTTGAGCGCGCTAATCGAATTTGCTTCTTCAACGTTAAGTTCTCATGATACGATGATCAAAATTATAAATTACAAAAGATTTTTTCTCGATCGTAGCTTTCAAATTTCATCCAAGTATTCGCGTTATAGATTAAATTATCGATGGGAAAAGTAAAATGTCATCATTTGCGAATCTGTCGCGCGTTTCCTGTCGATATTGTTAAACAGCATTCAAATTATCGCAAAAGATAGTTTCACGATCGTTTTCATGAAGAAACTTGAATTGATCGTTAGCGGTTAGAGCTGCGAATAATGATTCAATAAATTCGTTGGATCACTGATACTGTAGAATAAGATTTCAAGAAAAAGAACGCGCGTAAAGAGATTACATCGAAAGAGACCGAGAAGCAGGCAATAACTAATGTGAAGCAGACCCTAGTGGCTACGTATTAGGGCTACTAATTATGATCTATGCGCCAAGGAAGAAAAATATACAGAATAGATGGAAAGAGATAGTTAAAAAGGATGGAAATTATATTTCGTGATTTTGAGTTGACGATATTCGGTCCGTCGATGGGCGATGCATTTTATTTCCCATGGATTTTCCTATGAACGTTGCGTAAACTAAATTACACCCGATCGACCAATCGACTCGTAAGTGAATAACCTCAATTGTTCGGAGCGAATATCGCGTTTAAACGATTCAAAAATTCATTCGAATCGATACGAGTGCTGAAGTTGAAAATAAATGTCGAGGCTCTGATACGACTGTACTTAACTATAATGAAATATACCTATATAACTATATGAATATAATATAATATGAAATGTCCGATTTCTGATCATTCGCGAATTGATTGCATAAGAGGTTAGGTGTATGTTTAAAAGTTTACGAACGACGATTGTTTCATCAAAAAGTAGGGCTAACTTTTCCTGTAATGGTCTAGGCATTTTTTCACCTCGATGACATTAACGTAGGTTATAAAGCGCCGATACAAAAACATCGAAATATTAAAAAATTAGACTTATATTTTTCCAAGTTCTTTTTTCACTGACAAAATTGCACTGTGTTTAGATGAAAAGCATAATGCCTAGCAAACGTAAGGACACTCTTATCCAATGATCCTCAAAGTTCTTCGTGGAAAAGCTTCCACGAGAAAACGTGGATCGTTAAAGAACAAGTCGGAAGTAATTTATAAGTGTCGGACGAGAAGCAATTTGTTGGTCGAGTTACCTGGCAAAGAGGTAGAAACATCTCTCCTATGGAGTCGTCTCTCGAGAATCGATCGTAGTCGAAGACATGTAGATGAAGCACTCGACTTTGTAACTTTTGTATTGGAAAACCTGTGCAAACAGACAAACTTATCGTAAAATCGTTTCCATCGGCGATACTAGGCGATATAATAGGTACGTCGGAATGAAACTTCGATTTTTTTATTGAAAATTAATCATTTATTTTAGGAAAATAATTAACCGTTCGAGTGCCAAGCGGCGATTTGGCGATTGTTCTATTCTGTTCGAAAAGTACCAACACTCTAAGCTGCGAAGCCGGCAATCGCAGCACGCTCGGTTTCTGTCGATGTGTGACTTTACGGGGAATAAGACAAGCGCTGTTGTACCGCTTAGCAATTTTCAATTGAGAAACACCAAAGACCCATGGCACTCAAACGGTTAAAGATATTTTATCAAACGTAATTACTATCGTTTGCTATAATTTTTACCTAATTTTTTGGTAACCAGTGAATGCCATCGTGATAAAACTGTTCATCTTTTGATTCGACCGATTGGCTGTTTTGATTTAACTCTTTTTTACGCGGACCATTGTTTTGCGAAAGATTCAATTATTATTTAAACCGATAAACATTAGTAATTTCCTTCTCGCGTAACGTCTGCAATATGTAAATATGTACACTGCGGTGCATAATTATAGCACCGCTTAAATTTGTATCTGTTGCATAACTCAGATTGAAAGTGCGAAAAAATGTTTTGTAACAATTAAAGAAATATAAAAAGTAATAAATTTTAAATGAATTTTTATTTAAATTCTTCTCATATACAAAACGATGCTATCAAAAGTATGCATTTTCACTCTCGCGTAACTGTAGCACCACATCGATAAAATAAATCATAAACGACTTTAATAATTTGTAGCACAATCCTTTTTTAAAATTAACTCGAAAAATCTATCTGGTTCGCTATCAATAAGTTTCTGAAAAGTATCTTTGTTGATTTGGTTACTTATGGTTATGCACCGCAGAGCAAAAGGTGCCTTCGACCCATGAAGAAGCAATAGCAATAAAAAGCAAATAAACAAGCGGCGAACGTAACGTCAATAACAGCAATTCGAACAGTTTAGAAGTTTTCCGTCCCAAAAGAGCCCCAAAATGTAGAACTATAACTTTTCACGAAATGCTTATAAAAAAGAAATCAAACGTTGGGTGATGCGAATTCGAACCCGCGTCTTCGCATATCATGTGCAATGCTCTAATCCGCTAAACTGCTCAACAACGACTTCGACAGTCTCGTCGACATTCTTACAACTTAAACATGGTGCGAGGCGCCTCCCCACACATTCTTTAAAGAAACACAGTCAGATTGGCATACTTTTGATGTCGTGAGATCATCTGCAAACTGTATTAATATTTTGCCTATATTCGAGAGGGTGGTTTGTGGAAAACCATCTGGTTAAAGAACCTCTATTGTCGAGAAATCTAATTTAACGATACGACAAAGATTCGACCCTACTGCACGCACATAATTAACTAATTATAAAAACTCTTATGAAACTCATCCCCCTTTATTTTATCTTTATTATTAAGAAACATTCACTATACTAATACTTGCTACTACTATACTAATAATATACTAAAAATGGTATCTGGTGACTGAATATTAATATTTAACATACGTACAACATAAGTAGTTACAGCCACTTAGATTGTCATTGTTGTCATTTTAATAGTACTTACGCTGATCGTAATACAAATAATTGTCTATGTCGTTCGTCGTGCTTCCGAAAAAAAGCAATATTCGATCGACCTACGTGTCTTACTCGTAGTTGACTTGACTCCACGTAGTTTCAGTTAGTAATCGATCGACGACGCGTGAACATCAGTGAAATAACGCAATTATTTGAAATAAGAATGGACGCAACTTGAAGGCGCTGGAACATCGAAGACCTGCAACCCGAGGACCTAGCGACCAGACGTCACCTCTTCTACCTCTTCGATATATCGAGCGAGTGTTATGGCGTCACGGAAAAGGCGGCTGGTTTCCTTAAAAGGAATCAACAAAGGAAACACGGCGTACGGAAATAATGTTTTGATGCTTGCCCTCGGCCTAGGTGAAATACAGCCGAACGTGAACCGGCGAGCGATGGAAGAAAGGAGAACGTCGGAAGAGATATAAACATCGACGTGACCTACCGAGGAACAGTTAGATGGAAGCGAGCGGTAGTGCAAAGAGTAATATAATGTATTAGAGAATAATTTCGAGCTATAATAAAACCTAGTAATCGTACATACGGAGACCGCGAATTCTTATCGTCGACATTGCGCGCCCACAGTATACACGAATTAACCAATTATTTATTAAGCGGTTAGCAATTTAAATTCGTACGAGGCATTTTAAACGAAAGCACGATGTATTAGTCGATGTCACAATTTTCCCATGGATTATTTACCATGGGAATTTACCATGTTCCCTATGATTTATCCTTGTTTATTCTCGTTATTAAATAGTTCTTACCTAAACAAAAAATGGCATTTGATGAATAAATTTTAATATTTAATGTTTCTACTTTAAAGTGACATAAGGGATATTTAATTGTTGCCGAGAACATAAGCAGCTACAGCTATTTAAACGAAAACTGCGTTTTCACTGCGTCCAGGGAGTCCGTGCGTCCTGTATCTCTCGTATTGGCACTAAGAGTGGTACATAATTTTGCAACCACATTGACACGTATCTGGCGACTCGCGCGACTCGATATTCTTTCGAAATATATATATAAAGTCGAAGCGCGGGTCGTTGAGCGCGGTTGAATTAAAAATTCTCTATTACCTTCATTTCGATATTTTCATTCATGAAAACGATTTTTCCACAGAGAGAGATTTTCTGCCCCTCGTGCAACTTCGAAGCGGATACGAACAACGCCAAGGGTATTAGCAAGGGTGCTCTAATGCGATTTCCATGTTATTTTTTGCGACTGGCACATTCCGCTTTTACGCATGGTTAAATTATTTCCCGTAAAGTGTACGTGCCACTTCTAACTATTGCCTCGACAAGAAAATAATTTCTATTGTTAAATGCTAAGTAAAACTCATTTTTTTTTTT
>JAITYT010000327.1:657308-674176 GCA_025433975.1 Liostenogaster flavolineata
CCGTCTTTCAAGCCACTTCCCGATTCATAATCGTAACACCGACGGAAGTCTTTTAAAAAAAAGCGCTATCTATTTATGAAAACCGAAATTACTTTAGTATCCAATTAGTTAGTCGTTTACACTAAATTATATTTTAAAAGCTTTCCTCTTGAAGAAACGATCCAAAAAGGTAGTCGAATATTAGTAGAAGAAAAACGTCAGTTGCAATACTAAAGCAACGATACCAGGTCGAATTGGTTAACTACTTCGAACGAAAATGAATGAAACATAAACTCGTCCACTCGAAGTAGTCCATTTATCCACACATACCCACACACACACACACACACACGTTCTCTCTCTCTCTCTCTCTCTCTCCCTTTCTCCCTACGTTTCTGGAAACTTCTAAGTCTTTCGACTCACCTTCGAAATAGAACGTCTCGTTCCATCTTGGATTTAGCGTGCGCCTCTTGATTTTCGTTTCGAGACGGTGTTTCTTGTCCGGCAGTAGCGTCACGCGAACGTACGGATCGGACGTCCCTGATAAATCTTTCGCCGGTAGGTCCTTACCCTGGAAAAGAAAGAGAAAAGTTTAGCGCCTTCTAGGCGATCCTTTATCGCTTTGATAAAACTCCTTTCCCTCGACCCAACCTAACCTAACCTCGTCCCCCTCCTGCGACCTCAATTCCTCCATCGAGCTTAAAAACTCCAACGTAAGAAACTATGAATCAAAGTAAGATATTGCGCAACATCCAAAAGGTTCCGACCTGGGACAAATGCGTGTCTCATGGAAATAAATAAATTAAAAAAAATAAACTACTGATTAATTTATTCAAATTTTCGTCGTCGACTTCACGGGTCATTAAACGGATATTTGTGAGAACTCGAACGTCATTGACCCTATCGACGATGCTGATATAAATTAACGCGTTCACGAAGAGGCGAGCTACCGGTGGTACATTCCCGATTGTTCCATCAGTTAGAGTATACCACCGGTTATACAAACGGATTTAATCGTAGCTTCTGTATCGTTTATAAAATTAGAAACAAATTTAATCGATTGGACGATCAATACTACGAGAAACATATTTGTTTAGACGAGCAATTTTGAACTTTCGTTTAAAATTGTTTACGTACTGCTGCAGGACTCAACAAGGTAATTGTGATCATGGTAAAAATTGCCGTCCGATGGAGAAACGCACGATTTAAGGCTCCATCGTGAATACAAAACCACGTTTTTATCGATCAGTTTTTCATCGTTTCAGATTTACCAAAGTAAATTTCAAAGTATATGAACTTGCGTGGTCAAGAAAAATGTTCATAATTTCATCACGTTCGCAACTATTTCAAATTCTAGTGTCGCGTAGTACACAGTATACAAAACATTTATTTCGAAAGTGGCATAAGTCGCTTTACTTTTATATCGATATGTAATAATAGAATATAAAAATATCCAAACTAAATTTCAAGAAGACTGACTAGCATTCGTTATTTCGAAGACGCCTACAATTTCCAAAAAAGAAGATTTCCGAATAAATAATTCTATTTACAAGAAATAAATAATGAGAATGAAAAATAAGCATTTTTTTTTTCAAACAAACCGACTCGAACGTATATCGTAGCCACGTCGCAGAGTCCGAGTGTGAATTTGAGGCGTGTCAACATTTTTTAAGGTCGCAAGGGGAAAAACGTAGGAAGAAAATTCAGACTCTCGGAGAACGATCGATGTCTTCGACGTTTGGTAAGGCGTCGCGTGACGATAACCACTGCTTATTCGTGCTTCAAAAACGTCGAGACAACGTCGACCGATCGAAGCCGATGATATGTGGCACGCGTGCTTGCGTGCGTGCGTGTCGCGTCTCATCGTGGACGCTCGACGTCGATATCGTCTACTTAGATCGTAACTTTGTCCTTTATGATCCGTCGACGCGTGAGAGCGCCGCGTACACAAGCTACCTTCCACCGGATAAAATCAATACGGACGGCTCAGGTCGTTCGTATGCATTTCGAGAGCCGGCACTTTCGAACCGTACGCTCCTTCTAACTTCGACTTCTAAGGGAGTCCTCCACGCTCTAGTGGATCGATGACAATCCTTCGATGTGTTTCCCGACGAAAGTCGCATTCCAACATTGTTTTCTCGATATCGCTGCTCTCTCCATTACTTGCTACTACGACCGTGAATCGGTTTCTTAAGTCTTTGATGCGCGGTATTTCGGAAAATAAAAATAAAGCCATGTCGCGCAGACATTTTATTCTTACAAAATTGAACAAATTGGATTCGATAACAGAGAAACGGAATTGCGTAAAATTGATAAAACAAATTTAAGAAACATTTAATTAAATGCGGAAACTATTAGTGAACAGAGTGAACCGCTGAAGTGAGTGGATCTTGATATAAATCTTTGTGTTTTGAGTAATTGATGGGTTGTCCGGAAAGTTCCTGCCGATTCTCGATAATTTTTTTTAATTTATATTATATTTTTTAATATATATTTTATTATATATATATATAAAATAAATAATTATATATATTATATAATTAATTTTTTTCCTTTAAAAAGGAATAAATTTTCAAAAAAAGAAGAAAAAATTTTTCTTCAAAATCGACACGAACTTTCCGGATAACCCAATATTATTTTTCGAGATGATATAAAAAACCTTTACAATATTTTACTTGACAAATTTCTCATACGTACAAATCTGGACTTGTTGACAGTTTTAGTACAAGTTTTTCTTCCTCCTCCGCCACGTCTACACCAAATTTTGTATTATTATAAAATCTAATAGTTTCCGGTATACGTTTGTTACTTTCATCGATCATTGATTTATACACAGAACTTAGCGCAAGCATTTTTTCTGTTGGTTTGTTTCTGACACTGTAAGATTTGATTTATACAGTTTGCTTGAACACAGAGACATTTCATGTCTTCGTTCTTTGATTAATTTTGGCAATTCTCATTTATTTCCACGGATTGCCCCTATAATCGTAGTCGTTATTTCAAGTAACTCTGTGGCCAGCGATACATTCGTTGAAAAGTTATCTGTTGTTACGTTCCTTTCGCATTCTGAGAATGATTCTAGCAGCTTTACAACAACGAACTCTCCAAGTGAAATTGAACATTCTCTTTTTTCATCTTTTCCCAAATTGGGAAATCAATTAATTATATACTTGTTATTGATGTCACCAGAATTTCATACTAAATTTGTCTGGTTTGTTCGGCACATACTGCATAAATCTACATCTATTCTTCGACGGAAACAACTGCTCATCAACAATAATGTATGCTTGAGTTTGTATTGTCTACTGTTGTTATTATTTGTTATTACTGCTTTCAGTTGTGATCCGATCTTGTGATAGCCGATAGTTTGTACTGATTGTATATATTTAAAAGAGTAAATAAAATAATTTATCTAAATTAACCGACTATGGCAAGTAGAAGAGGCTAGAAATATTCCATAGAAAAAAGCAAAAAAGTACCAAAAGTAAATACTGAAGATGTCGTATGTACTGAATATATTGTATGCATATTTAAAAAAAGTCATAAAGTTTGGCAGTGATATGATAATGTTTAAATACGTGTAAATTGTTAATGTTAAACGTGTAAAAGTTTGGAAATGGTCAATTAGACCGGTACTGGTAGGTTTAGTGTTAAGTGCCAAAAAAGTGGGATATTTTTAATTTTCTCATGCTTCAAAGGACTTAACGTGACGATCTAAAGTTCACGAGCAAATAAATTCACAAAAGTATTCGAAGAATAAAATAAAGTGTAAATACTCCATCTGTTAAATTGACAATTGCTTAAAAAAGCGATAATATTTGTAAAAATTGGTGATAAGATACATAAAATTGGTGAACATGGTGATAATATTATATTAAATAATTTTATGCGATAATTTATTTGTAAAATATGAAATTTGTTGTTATATGAAAATGTATTCTTCTCTATAATATTTATATGAATCGGATTTCTAACAAAAAATTCCCAATTCGATTCACTTGTTACTTTGACCGGTGATCATAGTGACAGGTTCAAGAAACATTCGTAAACTTCGCGTTAACGTCGTTATATCCTTGAAACCGATCGTGACTCAGTCAGTCTGCCTTCTTTGTTATACATCCTCGAATGGCGAAGCGATTTTTCCAAGGACTCTCGATCGCACGCGACACACACGACGACGCATTGCACTCGCGTTCATATCAAGCTATCGTTCCAAATATCGCTCGAATAAATTTCCATCCAGCATTCCTATCCAATCGATATTGTCATTCTTTTTTGACTTTATCCGTATTGTGAAAGAAACTCATTGGAAAAGTATCACTTGAGCTAATACATTTTTCAGAACTTAAAAATTGACGTAAACTTTTTTGCGATGATCGAGCGTAAAAAATCCCGCGTTCTTATCCAATCGATATTGTCATCGACTTTAGACTTGTTTCGTGTTGCGAGAAAAATTCATTAAAATAGTAATATACGAGCTGATAAACTTCTCAGAAGTTAACTCCTTTTGCGATGATCGAGCGTAAAAAATACTACGTTCTTATCGAATCGGTATTGTCATTTATTTTATGCTTTCTTCGTGTCGTGAGAGAAACTCGGTAGAATAATAATATTCGATCTGTGAAATTTCTCAAAATTTAAAATTTGATGATAATTCTTTTGCGATGATCGAGAGTGAATGATTTACGTTCGCACTAACGATTCATTCGTATCGTCTTTAACGCTTCGATGGTCATCGAACAACTGACACAACACGCTTTTCAAATACTTTCTTATATAACGAATATTTATCAGATTATAGATTCAACTGATGGATTTTCCTTTTCAATTGCTTCTTATGACAGGTAGAAAGTATTGAAATTGCAGAAAAAGTTTTTGTTATCAAGTGAAGTGCAAGGACGCGTATAATGTTTTGCCTAACGCCGTGTCGAGTTTCTTATCTCGTAACGATGCTAAAAACCGTCGTATAAATTGCATGTTTTCATACATACGACCATCTTTTTTATCCACAATGGAAAAACAAACAGAACATTCCAGTGGACCTAATATAATCTGCTTGTATTAGGTCTATCGGAAAGTTCTATCAAAAATGTTATCTTAAGTTTCAATGTTAGCGCTTTCGACCACTTATGTGCTCTATATATACACGAAGAGGTGGTTAGTAGTGATACAAATTATATCGTCTAGTAAATGTTAATTAATATACGAAAAATTGATTAGTTCCTTTAATTAAAAAACGAGTAGAACTTTCTAGTCGATCTAATATTTATAATAATTTATTAATTATAAATAAAATTATTAATAATTACATTTATTAATGATAGCTATTAAATTAACGATCATGGCAGTTAAATTTGACAAAGATCCAAATTCTGTACGTACATACGGCAGATGCGCATAGACGCAACTTGGTTGCTTTCATACCGAGTGACACGCATAGACATCATCGTAAGTAATGCTCGTTTAAACCCAAAAGCTGCGCTTGCATAATTACCACAATTTGTCAATATATACGATATATCAACGCGCATTAAGCGTACTCGTTCCGTTAAATAAATTTGCATCTTCTATGAATTTTCGCACCTCCGCATTCAAATGTAGATGAGCTTCGATTCGATTCGTATGAAAACTAGTAACAATAGCTGAATGATCGATCGTTTAACGTTGATTTTGAAGAAATTACGAGATTACAAACCCCTCGTAATCATTGAAAACCGAAAATGAATCTGTAACTAACCACGATTCGTATTATGATCGACGAATTGTCATGGAGCTTGTAGAATTGCGTACGAGAAAATTCGTTTTGTTAAAACCATCCTAACTTTCTAACTTTTACACGTGATAATTATGCATCTTCTTTAATTCTACTTCCAACGATACTCGGAAAATTTATCTATAAATCATTTCATTTTAGATAAGCTGATAAATTACTATTAATAAATGAGATCTCCAATTAACGTTTTTATTTTTGTCGACTTGTTTGTTGTTCGATATTTGAACCCTGTTTGAATGGCTCTAGAAGCAACATATAGACAGTATCATCTCACGAGACAAATCTGTAATACAAACAATATCAAGCAGAACATCGACAGATTCTTATAATTTTTGCGTTACATCCTTGATTGCGAACGAATTCGTTGCTCTGTTATTTTATACTCGATGATGATAATAATCGTTTTTTATCGAACACGCATGGAAAAAAGAAAGACGCGTCATCGTACACAGAGTCAACATTTCCTAACGATCCAGCGGAAGGATTAAATATTCCTAAAAATTGAGTCGTCCTAACCGTGGAAAGAATTTCTCCTACGATTTAATTCATACCCTAGCCAGAATCGAAACGTTTACGTCACTTCATGTCCTTTTGTAGATCACGAGCTTCACCTGCTTCCCTGAAATTGCCTCGGTAATTCGCTTCGTCCTTCATCCCGACAAGCATACGACGCCCTTTCGAAGAAACGCGAGAAGAAGCAGTATCCAACGCACTAAACCGGCTCGATTTCGATGAAGCGTGAAGTGCATCACGATTCGATTGCCTTCGCGCAATCAATTTAGCTGGATTTCGGTCTCCACGCGGCACGTTAAGACGCTGAGAAAATCCTCCTGACTATCGAGAAGCTGTCCTCGAAGCTTTTCGTTAAACTTAGCACGGCTGTGGCTCGCCATTTCCTCTAAATCTACAAGTAAAAGCGAGTTTTCTAATCTGATCGTGCAACTTCCGCCGGACGAACGAGTGAAAAGCATAGAAGGCCACTCGAGTACTCGGTCACCTAACTTCTCAATAGACATGATGTTTTTAACAATTTGCGGTGGCCGATTGAGGAAACTGAAGATATGAGATGCTGAGATTGCAAAGGGAACATGGACACTTCGTTGCACGTGTTCTTGGCTTATTCCAGGTGGAGTGAAGAGAAGAGAGAGCTAAGAAAGAGGTTGAATTGAGTTGATAGTAGCTCCGAAGAGCAAATACAGGTGGAACTTCTATAGAAACTGTACTTTCAAATTTATGGAAGAAAGAAGACTTAAAGAAGGTAACCATAAGAAGCGAACAGGGCTAAGTGACGTGGGTCCTATGAGAGAATGAGACTCCAGAATGGAGTCCACTAGCGAACAGCGTGCCACAGGCATGATAGTGCCAAGAAAAGCCTGGGTTTTTTTGGTCAGCGTTTCTCCACATAAATCACACGTATAGATCTTCCCCACAAGTAGGATGAAATGCATAAAGATATTTCCCTCTCAGTAGGCAAACAAAAAAAAAACCAACTGTAACGTTGACTAAGACTGGTACTGCTGGCTCGAACAGTGTGTGAACAGCGTGTTGTAGAGGCGGTAGTCTGCCAAGAAAGGTTCGCAGGGGTTTTATTGGACAGTGTTTCTCCATACAAACCACATAAATCGACTTTCCGCGTGGGTAGGGTGAGATGCATAAAGGTATTTCCCCCTCGGTAAACAAAGTGAAAAGGAAGAGTGAAAAGCGAACGCGTTGAACTGTCGACGTCACCGCTCTGTCAGCTCTAGGCTAAAATCCTGTTGCGTCTCTGTTAGTAGATGAGTGCGCCTCTTTTTATCTCTTGGAAACATTCTCAAGTTCTTCCCTCGCGATGAACTTTAACCGTTAGAGGAAGTACGGACGCATCCTACGCGAGTTATCGATCAATTTCCTCGAAGCGTTTGCAAGCGCGTGTCAGGGATTGGAAGTGTACGAAGACCGTAGAGTGGCCTGAAGGACGCTTAAGATTCTCGAGAGGTAGCCATTTCTTCATGAAAGACTGATAAGCAGGCGATTTTGAGATTGTTCGTCGGCTCGAAGGCACTCGAAGAATAACGAGACACTCGATGATAAATGTAACTATAGCGAAAATGAATATGGGAAGACTAAATTTCCTGATATCATGGTGCTAATTGCGTTGAACTTCAGACGGTACGCAGTGTGACGAATATCGAACGACACGTAGTGATTGGTAAGAAAAGCTCGACAGGCAAAAGTGGTTGATCTTTATTAAATCTATATTTCATTTCTTTGAATCCACGAAATTAAGTCGTATACCGAGTTCACTACTCTTGCAAACAACTCTTCCACGTCAACAAAAATTCTTCGTAAATATTACATATAGCGAAACACAAAGCACTCGACGTAAAAAGTCTTGAGAATAAATTCTATAAGATTCTATAGAGTTCTAATTCTATAAGTTAGATTAAGAATGAATTTTTCTCTCTCGATAGACCGTGAAGCCACGAGTACGTGGTTCTATTGGATTTCGCCAATCTTCCTGAAAATTTCACGAGTTGACTCGTATAATAATAAAATCGATAATTTAATGGACCTCGCATGTGTCGAGATATATCCGTCTATTTTTGGATTTCGCTAGCCTGTACATTTTCTGTACAGGTGTGCTTGATGAATGCGCGGACGCCAGCTGGATTCATCGTCTTGTGTGTAAGCATTTCTATTGTCGTTCGAATTTGGAAGTAGAAATTTTGATGGATGGTTTTCTCACGATGAATCGACGTTGTATTGCAGCATCCTGCTCGATACAAGCTTTTTCTTACTTTTTGTCCTCTTTAGCAGAATATCTATGAGAACCAGTGGATACGCAAACACGATCAACGTTGACGTAAACAGCAATCAATTTAAAGCCGTTATTCAAACCTTCTTCGGTTTCTGATTCTCGTCTCGTTTTGTATCGCAGAGCATACGTATATACACGTAAACACATATTTAACGCAACTAGGTTTCCGAGTACTTAGCTATTGAATAAAAATGTGTGTGTGTGTGTGTGTGTGTGTGTGTGTTGCGCTTGAAACGCTACGACGTATATAACGCAACTGTATTCGAGAATCCTTCGGTCTTTCTCGACCAAGTGCTTGTAAACTTTTCCATCGAGCTTCGTGGTTTGTAAGCATAAAATACATGGATTTCATATCGACATTTTGCTTACGCGTTATGTGTAAAATCATGCAAACTCAAAGTCTCTTGTTGGTATACGAACGAAAATGTTACGACGTTGGGTTATTAAATATTATGGAAGGGCGAAGCCTAGATATTAGAGGGACCAGGATTTCCGCCATTATTTTCAGATGGTCTAGTTTCGGTTAGTCTGTATCCAGAAGCGATGGAAGCAAAATTTACAAAATGAATAGATAAGAAGAGGGTGGATTGTTTTTAATAAGATTCGATGTTACATTACAAAATAATGTATTTTTTATTTTATTTATTAAAAATCGTGATTTCAGCCAAGAACTCATTAACTAACAACACTAAATGGTGTAAAGAAATAAAAGAAGAATGTAAAAGAAATTGTAATTTTTGTAAAAGACCAAAATTTGTTATTTACAAAAGACGGCGGACATGGATCTCTTTCGTGCTTTATTTCAAGCACAATTCAGAAGAATCCTATATTAAAGTAACGGAAAGAAATGACGATATTTATTTAGAATTGATAGAATCTATACATTTCTATATAATAGAAATTGACCGCGACTCGTTTTGTGTCGCTTGCATAACTTCTTGCTTCTTAATTCTTTCAATCTTAATTTCAATCAAGGTTAATCTTTCAAGACGCACGGGTTTAAAGAAAAACAAATGAAAAACCAAATTGCATAGAAATTCTAAAGCAAATTAGCAAATAATTTGCTAATCTTTGCGATCACAATGGTTTTAAGAACTTACTGACGCGTTTCGATTTGAATAAATTAAAATTTAGATAAGAGTTAACAAATTTGCATCCATGCTTAAAAAGATAAGCAAAATAAGGAACAGTTTTGAAGCCAGTTAACCTCGAAGAGTTAATAATGAAACGTGGAAATGATTAGGCAGGCGATGTCGCGATACGTTTATTGTTTCGTAACTTCAGAAATAACTGCGGGACAATAGAGGTAGCGGAGTGGTTGGAGACATGCCAATCGTTCTAGGATTGCGATGAATGTGTGAAGTAAATGAGTGAAATGAGCTTCAAGGAATCGATTATTGTCCACCTTTTTACCAAGATATTTTTTGTTATATTTTGAATAAAATTGTACTTAATTAATGGAGAAATATTCTCTCTCTTTTCCTCTCTTATACACAACAGATATTTCTGTAAATGTATCAGATTATATAATATAAAAATATATTAAACGTTTTTTTACGATATTAGATGATTTCTCTAAATAAAGTCGATAAATGTTCCGTGAGGTTAACGTTGAAAATTTGACAAATTAATCAATCAGTTTACATAAAGAGGAAAAAAGTAAACATAATAATTTGTTATTTAAAACTCTTGTTGTACTCGTTGTAGCATTGGTGCAAACGATCGTAAGCGAATTACAATTCTCACGGATAAAAAATTCCTTCTGTAATCTCGCTTTAAAACGAAGTAAAGACCGGTGTAAAATATTAATGCGTTATAAAAATAAGAGCTGATTTACGATATCAAAAAAATAGCACCGAGTATGCTACTATAATGTATAATTTATATAGCTACTAGAATGTGTAATACAAAATGTCGGATTCCTCATTGTTCGCGAATTGATTGCCGAAGCAGTTGGATGTTCGTTTAAACTCGGCATTGATATCTTAAATAATTGTTACTAAGCATTGCTATTCAATTGCGTCTCACGACGAATGTTTCAACAAACTACACGATTATATAAACTACTTAATCCAAGGATTTATCGACGAGCTTATCTTTACTTGCGTGTCCAGTTGGTCCATTCGTGCGATTTAGAACTAACCTGTATGATACGTAGTATGAGCGTGGTATTTTGAAAGTCGTATTCGAGACTAAAGTGGATTTGGCCGACGTTCTCGCTCGGTTCGGAATTGTCGATGTACATGTCGACCAAGGAGATCGATCTGCTCTGCAGGAAGGCTTTCTGAAACAAAATACAACGATGAAATCAGTAAAGCTTTGTGGAAGAACGACGCTCGCCACTGTCGATCCTTCTTCGTCGCGTAAACATTTCATGCGAATGCGCCGAGAAAACATTTTCCGTATTATTACGAGGGTAAATACGTGGCCGGGTATTTATCTAATTTATATAATAAATGCACGGATATTCGTAAGGTTTAGTTTTCGATTTAACTGAAAATCGGAGGAAATCTTTGCGTTGGTCAAAATTCACAGAATACGACGTTCACGGAATGATAAAATGTTTCGTGGTATTGCAGTATTTGGTGCACGATGTAAAGTTGTAACGCGAATTACTCAACGAACGTGATGCTCGTTGCAAAATTGATTATTCTCGTAGCTAGAACGATTACAGAGTAAATAAGCGAGCTAATGCTAAAATCAACAGCTTCGTCGTTATATGTTGTTTGGATTCCTTGCACGAATGAAAAATATATTTGGATTTCGAGGTAACATAATATAGAGCGAGCACAATTCACATTGCTGCTATTTCGACAACAATTAATATTTTGAATGTATTAAATCGTTCGTATTTCGTATGAAAAACATTGAAATTGTTAGACCGATTTTTTAACTTCTAACGCGTTTCCTAAACGTTTGATCCCGTATCCGTTGCGAGTTACGTGTCTCTATGCCGCATAAAATCATTTGAACTCATAAAAACTGATGCTTAGACTTCGATGGTAAAAAGCCTAAATCGATTTTATAAATTTTAATTTTGTAAAATTATTGTAAAAATTTTATAAAATTTAATTTTGTGTTCTTCAATTTAAAAAAACCGCTGCCGAGGCTCATCTTTTGAAACCTGAAGAGTTTTTCCACAATGGCATTTACGAGTTACCAAAAAATGGAGAAAAAGTTACAACAAACAATGACAATTACGTTCAATAAAATATCTTTAACAATTTTTCTAAAATAAATATTAATTTTCAATAATGAAAAACTAAAGTTCCATTCCAATAAACCTGTTAGTTTCTTCTTATAGATCTTGACGCGTGAAATATATTTCTGCCACTTGATTGGCGATAAACGTGCGCTCTAGGAAATGACAATTACGTATGCAATTTTACGGGTATCGGGGTACAATGCACTTGTTGCACTTGCTCCCGAGAGATACATACATCAAAAAGCAGACAAAGAAAAAAATGTGGAGGGATTTCAGTCGGTAAAAATGTAAATTCTCCATTGGTACATGCTGAGAGAGGTTTTGTCTACAAAAGAACAGAATTAAAAATAGAAGTATTTAAAAAATTTATTTTTACGCATTTAAGTACACCTAACGTTTCTGTATGCATCTCTATGGTCGAGATTCCCGAACTTAAAATTTCGTTCTTTCATTTTTAGCCAACTTATCGCAATTCAACGCAACAATGAGAATTCGTGTGAGATTATCGTCGATTCGTCGAACTTCATGAGGTCCTCCACGAGGAAATTTGAATGACGCACATTCGATTGCAGGAATTCGCGATCAATTGGTAGATAATAGATGCGATCGATGATGCAAGATCGCGTTGTTAGATTCCTTCGAAATCGATTATTCGATGAGAGACGAATTTTGCTCCAACGGCAATAAAAGAAAAATTAAAATAAAATCGACTACTAGAACAAATTTCTAAGCTACTGCGAAGTAACGTCAGGTAACGCCAAAGAGGAGAATATTCAAAGACTCTTCGATATCGATTGCTTTTAATAACGCGACCTTGTTCTAATTACGTCCATTCTCGAATAATATTTCATTTCAACGACATACTAATTAGCTAATAAATTTAAACTCTAATTGATATCGTTCAAAGAATACGTTAAAAATATCATTTCAATTCGTCCCTTGTGTGTACCGAGAGAAATTTTCGGAAATTAGGAAGAAAACGAGGTGTCGATCAAAGATAAAAAAAAGAAAAAAAATATAAAAAAAAAAGTACTCACGAAGAGATACATTTAACTTAGCTTGTCGACGACCAAGCTCGCGTCCGACTTCGTTGGGAAGTTAAAAAGCAATCGCGAGAAGAGATACATCTCGTTCAGAATTTAGCACGAACCATGCTTACAAGATGGAAACTTTTTCCTTAGGACTTGTCGCAAAACGTCGCGTAAACAAGCTTTGTTTTCGCGCACGTACGAGGTTTCGTTACGAACCGATCGTGGCAGAGAATTTCATTCAGGAATTCATTCCCTAGAATTCATCCGGGGAATTCTTGACGCGTGAGGAAACGAAGAACTGACGGATAGGCAAGCGGACAACGACGAAGAGAATAAAAATTACGACCGCGTCGAACGATCGAAGGGGAGACTGAATCGTCCGATACGCGGATGAGCTAGGGTAGGTTGGAGGGATGAGGAAGGCTTGACAGAAGAGACGAGTCTTTAATCTTTGTTTACACGCCTCTAATCTCTCCGTTATTAACGGAACATTCGAATCCGTGTTCTGGTCAAACGCACAGCGCCGTTTAATTGCGATTAAATCCACGAAGGTGAATGGATGGAACAGTAACGAGATTTGTCTAAGGTGGCTCGAGGCTAGGGAAAGAGTGAGATTCGTTTGATCATTGAATCTTTCGATACGACTTAGTAAGGCTGTAATTTTCCGACGTAGTTTTTACTATCACTGTACAAGATGTTAGACTAGAGTGTAATTTCATGCAATTGTTGATATTTTTTGTTCAACTTAAATTACCTTTCGAAAGAAATTATTTCAGATGCGATTCAGTAAGACTGTGATTTTCCAACGTACTTTTTACTTTCACTGTACCAGGTAACGATATTTTTTAGCGTAACTTATTATAAATTACCTTTAGAAAGGAATTACTTTCAATATGACTTCATACAGCTGTAATTTTTTAATGTAATTTTACATCCAGTATACGAAGTGTTAGATAAGAGTGTGGTTTCGCGCAACTGTTGATATTTTCCCGCGTATTGTAAGTTATAGTCGGAAAAGAACTATTTTCGACACGAGCTTCTAGTCTCTTCGTTATTAAGGGAACATCCGACTCCGAGTTCTGGTTAAACGTACAGCACCATGTAATTGCTATTAAACCTACGAGGATGAATTGATGCAACGGTAACGAGATTGATCAACCTTTGGAATGAAAGTTCATCGATACGAATCTTGAACACGAACTATTCCAAGGCGGCTCGAGGCTAAGAGAAGCGTAAGATTCGTTTGACCGTCGACTGCTGCGATTTTTCAACGTACTTTTTATTTCCACTGTACAAGATATTAGATTCGAGTGTGGGTTCACGCAAACGTTGATACATATTTTCCCGCGCAACTTCAATCATTTTTGGAAAGGAATTATTTTTATCGACGACGTAATCTTATCTTTTCTTTGTCTTCCTTTTCCTTTCTGTCTTTGTCAACTTGAACATTTATCTTCGTTGCCTGGATTCATATTCGACTCTCCTCGTTCCTCTCAGCAGTTCGAATGTAATTTTAAAAGACACTGTTTCTTCCTTCCTTTTGTACGATCGACTTGGAAATTTGTCCTGTCTTCCGTCTCGCGCTCGCGTGAAACACGCAATGGCGGATAAAGAAATTTCCATCAACGAAGCGGCGAAATTCACGCTTCGTCGTTCCTGCTTCGCTGAATCTTTTAAAGATTTTATAACGATTTCACCTCGCGTTTCTCGACAATCTTTTCAATTCGGAATGTATTACCTGCAGTGCATTTTAAATCGAATGAAATTCTCAAGCGAACTAATTACCATAATTTTTTAGAGACTCGTTCTGAGAGGAACCTGGAATTGGCTTTCTAAACACGTATTATTATCTTAACAAGTTCAACCAGAAGTTTCTTTACGACGTGTTAAAATAAATCGCTTTGCACCATGTACAAGTGTCCTGATACTAAAAACTATAATATCAAAAACATCAAAATGTTCCTTCGATTTTATCGTGACCTGGTATCAAGAACGCAAGAAGTTCGACTCATAACCAAATTGCAAAATTCTGTTAGTAAGGAAGTAATTTCGGGTTTCACAAATCGATGATGTTTTTGTTTTAATGACTTCTGTTAGTGTTTCTGAAATTTCATAAATTAAAAATCTAATAGTCCAAGGCAGGTTACTACGACCTAAAACATTGTTTATCCGCAGCTGACTCTTGATCCATAACTCATCAGATGTTAGAGATCCAGGATCTAGTGTCTAGTTATCATTTTTAAATACATAAAAATATGTAGGGAACTTAGCTCTACAGTGCACCTGAAGCAAGTTTGGAATATATTTGAACTACTCTGCGACAACTTGTAAAACTACAAACATGTCTCACGCGTGTATAATATATATGCATATAAGTTAATGAGTTCGTTGAAACAAGAACTGTTGAAAACTGTTGAAAAAGGAAATGGAAAAAGACTTCTCCCAGTGTTACTATTATAAATTATGAAGTTGCCAGAAAGTGGTCATCGAACAAAATGGAAATATAATCGACTAGAGTTCATTCTTCGTAAAAAAAAATGAGTACCATTACACGCTCAAATGAACCGAAAATATTTCCTCGCCAATGCAATAAGTAGTGCGATGAAAATGGAAAGAAGAAATGAAGTAAATGAAAAAAAGTAAAAAAATAGAATCCATCTCGACACAGAGATTAAATGAACGGTTGCCAAAACCGAACAACTGGACGACCGAACGACAAGAATTTCGAAGGCCTGGGGGCTCGATGATAGTCCTTTCATCAAGTCGTTCCTTCGGCGCCAATTCATAAAAATATCAGACGAGAATAAGAAGACACGTTACCGAAGGATGATCTCCTTTAACGTTCTGCAGCTGCTTGTTCTGGGGTCCTGCGGTGGGCGTTCGAGGCTCCGCGCTTCCGGCGACATTGCTGCCAGCTCCGGCTGAGACAGCAGCCGCTCCGCCGCCCGCCGCGCCGCTGCTCACCGGTCCGCCGCTCCCGCCAGCTGGTGATTTGCTCGCCGGACTGCCAGTCGTTCTGCGAAAACAGAAGCAGACGGGCAAAAAGCACGATTAATCTAGTTGCTCGAGCTACTGCCACCAGCGCCGCCGTTGCTGCAGGGCGACATTCCGGTCTTCTTCCGGTGCGTCGCGTACCGGATCGATCGCTTGTAATACGCACGCACGCACGTAGAGTACGCAAGGGGATCGTGGACCACGTGACGCTTCGTGAAGACCGGCTGGAAAACAATTTACGTGCTTTTGGGTTTTGGGACTTCAGTTTTGGTCTTTGGGTTTTCTTTTTTGCTTTTTTAGGGACTCGATCGGAAGCTACGTTGAGGTATCTATGCTTGAAAGTAGGAAATTCATTAAATTTCGTGAATTCTTTTCTTTTAACGTGATTATGAATAAACTTATAGGATTATACTATTAGGTTTGCAAGAAAGTGATTTCGGCTTTTTAGTGTCAAATAAAACACAACTTTTTCTATACAAAAATATGAATTTTAATCAGTCAAATATCTTCCATTCTGTTCGATAACCTTCTGCCATCTTTCTGATAACTTCATGATCCCTCATAGCTCATAGAACTTCTGGTCCTTATCAGCAAAAAACTCAACCAAGTGCGATTTGAGGTCATCATTATTGCTGAATTTTGTATCATTTAAGAAGTTTTGTAAACTTCGAAATAAATAATAATGCGATGGTGTAAGGTCGGGGTAGCATGGGTAATGCGACATCACTTCCCAACCAAGCTCCAATAGTTTTGTGTGTGTTGCTAAAAATATGTGAGGCCTCGCAATGTCGTGGTGGAATACGATTCCTTTGCGACTTGCCAATTTTGGCCTTTTCTCTTCGATTGTTCTCTTCAATTTCATAAATTGTTGGCAGTAAACATCTGAGTTGATCGTTCGGTTGTTTGGAAGCAGCTCAAAATATACAACACCTGTGTAATTCCCCCAAATTGACAGCATGATCTTTTTCTGACGCAATTCAACTTTCGAAATGATTCGTCCTGGTTCATCATGCTTGGACTATGATCTTTTTCGATTAACGTTATTGTAGACGATCCATTTTTCATCGCCAGTGATAATTCGTTTCAAAA
>JAITYT010000327.1:704819-725824 GCA_025433975.1 Liostenogaster flavolineata
GCCTCTTTATAGCTTACCGTTAAACTCTTGCACCTACGCATTCTTGATGGCGGAATATTCGACACGATTCTTCTCTCGATGTTATTTCCTCTATGGTAAGCAAATCAGCATCATTTATTTAAATTCTCGAGCTTAATTTAAATATGATTGTAGCATTTACGAATCGGTTTATTTCTAAATCGTTTTCAATAGTCAGCGATATTTGTCGAAATTTATTTACAATTGAACACGAAATTTATTCATAATAAATATTGCAAATTTATTTATTTATACGTTACTTTTAACGCAATCGTCGAAACGCTTCGAGTACCGTCACTTGATTATCGTATTTGAAGAAACTTCAAATTATTAATGCCATCATATTCTTAGAAAATTTTGAATTTGTTTCGACAAATTTCTTAGTGCTTGCTCAATCCGATAATCGAGCGATTTTCAACCTTAATCTTATCGATATTTTATGGAAGCACGTCGAACGATACGACAGAATTTAATCGGCGCGCTCGTCGTCGACTCGTTCTACTTCGTCCTTGACGCAACGACGTTTGACGCTTAATAGGAGCGACTCGAGCGATATCGCTGTCTTTTACCCTCATTTTGCCAATTTCATCGGTTTCTCTCTCGACAAAGTTCTATTCGAGCGAGTCATGCTCGAGAAGGAGAACGAAGAATTTGTCGGCGCGGCTGTCGTCGATTCTTCCCCTTTCTTTTGACTTGCCTCCAAGCGAAGCTCGCTTCGTCTGTAAAAGATGTCGAGATCGATTTTTGCCGGCCTTGCTTCATTAATTCCATCAAATCCTCTCTCTCTCTCTCTCTCTCTCTCTCTCCCCCTCTCTCTCTTCAGTCATGAGAAGAAAAGTAACGAATCCTGATCGCGAACGACTTCGTAACCCTCGAGTAAGGGTAAATCATAATTTCGAATCGCTGTTCGCGTCCGTTTCGTCGACCTCGTTTGTCACGTTACTACATGATACTTATCGCACTACGACAATCGCGATTGGCTCATTTCCTTCATCTTTCCACGTGTCAAATGTATTTTCTAACTATTGTGTCTACAGCCTTTCCAGTTTGAAAGTGTGAAAAACACCAGAAACACATTTAATACCATCACCATTCATGTACACGTGTGGCCCGGTAAGACTATTTGAGTCCCACCCTATAACAAAAAATTGAATTGAATTATTATTTTTTTTCTATGTTTTTAAATTACGTGATTTCTTTATTAATAAAAGTAACCGATTATGTTCAATTTGAAAAGAAATAAAATTTCTGCGCAGCATGGGTCTATTTTATTTTCTAAAATTCCGTGCCCCAAAGAGTTAACTTTTCGTTAGAAAGAGTGCAAAGTACTTAACAAATCAGGGTTGACCAGGTGCTCTGCACACTTGTAGTTTCAACGAAATGTTGTCGGACTACTCACGAGCTAAAAGGGCACTGGGGGAAGGAGAATAGACACGTTCAAAAAAAGGCACGATTTGTACTCTGATGGATAACTCGATTGGACAATCTCTCTTGCCCTACCCTATTAATTTGTGAAAAGTCGATCAAAATCTCATCTAACATAAGTACAAAAGCTGCAGCCTTTTTATTTAGCCTTTTTATCTTTTCTTAACATCATTCCAATCAATATTATTCATTGAAAGATGACGAATTATATTATGACTTGGTCGAATAAAATTGTGGATGAAATCTAGAGACAGACATCGATGTTCGTGTTACCCGTGGCATGGTTTCGAAATCTGAAAATTCATTCATTGGCTGGAGCTAGCCGTCGTCCCATTTACACTCGAAATATCCATCGAGTGTTCGAAATGTTTTTCATATCTTATCGTGGACTTATTTCTTTCGTTTAAGCTCCTTTATCCTTAAATGGACGCGCAGTGAGAAAGACGTGTTGCATTTTTTAGACGAAATTGTCTTCTCCTAAAGCAAAACGACTTACGCATTTCTTCACGCAGTGATTTTGCCACGTAGACATTTCTCGAACGCCTTCGTGACACCCGCTGTGTCAGTCGATTCGCGTCGCATTCTCCGCGCTTTCTTAAAACCGTGAGATCTTAAAAATGTCTCTTCATCGTGACACGCCACAAATTTCAACCTATACAGTGAACCGTAGACGCTTCTTCCGTCGCACGAACGACGAGAGGAACGCGTCAAACCGAAATCTCTTTTTCAGAGATCTCAGAAAAAAAACACACACGATTCCAACCCATTTAAATAACAATATTTACGGATATGGTAGTAATTTTTCCTTGATTTGTCGTCTCTTATGAAGGATAGTCGTAACATAATTTTTGATTATGGGAAGATTACATAAAAAGACATTTGAGTACTCCATTGCGCAATGTATTAAAGCAGGCTCGGCTCTTACAGTGTTAATATTAAAAGGCTTTAACGGTCTATAAGGATTAAGTATGCGACACGTGTCGTTAAACCCCAAATGTAAAGGAGAGAATCGCGATGGAGGTACTACGAAACACATCTCGATGTCGAATCCGATGACTTTTTTTGATTTTATTAATCCCATCTGGCCTCGTGATATCTGTAACTCAACAAAATAAGTCGATTGCACGTTATTCAACAATAAATATCGCGTACAATACCGTGTGAGTATACAATGTTCAACAATTCAAAGTCGACTCGCGACATATTGATTCTTGAGTTTCAAAAACGCACACCAAGGACGGGGATCGTTCTTCGAGAAAGAATAAACGAAGACTTTTCTAGCGAAAAATCGGCATAATGTTCAGCGATTTAAAGTTAACTCGCAAGTCATTATTTTTCAAGAAAATTTTCGAGCTATCGACAAAATTCGAAGCGCAATAATTTTTTATCCTTCCCAAGGGCGTCTCTTGAAACGAATTTCGTCTCAAGTCTAACATCATGATAAAAAGCACGCAAGAAAAAGGATACTTCAAAAAACACACCATAGACGAGGGTCGTTCTTTTAGGAAAAAGAAACGATGAATCGACGTCAATGAACAAAGAAATTCCGACTATAGAAGAATAACAATGACGACGCGTGCGTAGTACGTTAAATTCTCGCCATTCGATAAATCGTCACTCGCCTCGGAAGATATCCGGAATTCCACAACTCTCACCTTTGGAATGGAAGGATTCGACTGGAGATACGCGCAGAACACCGTGACGCGATATCGCGGCAGTCAGCCAATGCCAAATCCAATCGTCGACTCTGTAGATCCTCACGAATTGTCGGGGAAGGATTCACACGAGGAAGAAATCGTACGATCTAAGAGACGAACGAAGAGACGAGGGAACAAGTCATCCTTTAAGGAAGCGACGAGGATGAATCGAGCGTGTCGAGAACCGACGTCTCTTTCCAAGGCAACGTGCCAACGAGTTTGTGGATGGCGCGTGACGCTGATTCAAACAAAGTATGTAGAGCGCAGACGGTTCGTTTTGCCTGGTAAACTCCAGGACGAAAACCTTCTGGCCTACTGCGATGAATGAGCGAAGGAACGATTGAACAAACGGGTGACGCGACTGATTCTCCAGGCGTTTGCCGCACTCGAGGCTCGAGTCGACAAATAATTGAGGAAAACGCCTTCGAGAAACATGAGAAACTCTTCTCGTTGAGACGTTCGATACTCCATCGATATATGCGCCATTTTTAAATATCCATTTTTTGCACAATGTCGCGTACATGCGTCACGTTGAAAAAAATACTAAACAATGATTACACTAAAGAAATAATTACTGTTATATATTATTTTAATTAAGACCAAATCTACTTACATTCCATGTACTTTTACTGTGACCGTTCCAAAGACGTGTCACAGAAAAGTTATTTTTTTTACAAATGAACAAAGCTAGAGTTAATTTGGTATTTAATTAAATAGAAAATGGAACGATCTGTAAAAATGGAGGACACGAATTCATTTTCTCGTTTCATTTACCTTATAAAAGTGAAAATGAAAAGTAGTCTCACGTCAAAAGTTCAAAACAAGGTTTAAGAACGGTTATTTGACCGATCTTTGGTAAAATTAGTGTTAATGGAGTACACGAAAGAGTTCTGAAATAAAAACTGATCAGTTAAGAGATTAAAAGACTCTCGTTAAATATCACTTGTTCGTCGTCTCTCGCGTACTCAAGGTTCATCATGGGATTTGAGCGAGATAATACGACGAACGTCATTTTCTCGAAAACCTTTTCGTTTACGAATCTTTCAAAGAATGCCGCTGTTTGCAGTATTTCACGATTAAAACTACGCACCCTGTCTCTCATCGCGTTGTTAACATTCGAGGCGGAGTTTCCAGCAAAACTGCCGTGTCTCCTGCCGAGCATCAACATATCGATAATAAACGGGCGCATGCGTACAATCGTGCTAAAATAGTTCCTTTGTTCGTTACCAGCGATGGCCGTTATCGAGAATAATTTTTTCCCGATTGTTTAAAGGCGAGATTTTTGTGTCAACTTCTCTCTCTATTTCCCTTGTATTTGTCTCATTTAATCGACTCCCTTTTCCCCGTTGCTATGGGTAAATATTCGAGAATAATATTCTCCTTTAACGGTGGTATTCCACAGTTATAAACGTTCAGAAAAACACTGGTAGGACGTTTGTCTTGTCAAGTTGACGTGGAATAAAAAATTCATCTCTGTACCTGGTGTTTTTCATTGAACTTACACAATGGAACTGTCTCGTAGTTTTGTCACTCAACATATGAATTAAGCTCGTTTGTTATTATTTTAAAAAAAACGACTCTGTTCTCTCTTTCTACGCAAACTCAGCCGTGAAAGAATGACTTTTCTCGTAGAAAAAATTAACTTCTAGTTTCATCCGATTGGGCTTTTGCATCGCAATGCACACAGAACAAATCTACTTAAATACTATTATAAATAAAGTATTCCATTTAATTTCTATTTAAACGTCTTTTTAATATCAAACACATTACTATTTGGAGTTTAATATCTAAAAAATACCATTAAGCATAAGAATTGCATCGTAAAATTGGCGATACTTTATTAGAAAAGGACGCGAAGAACGAAAGTTTCGATTTTCGGAGCAGATCGACTACTCGATTTTTAGTATATTCGTTTTAGAATAGATTTATTCGAGAGAATCAGTTATCGTATTTAGACGAAATTCTATTCCTTTCTCGAAACTATCGTGGCATACTCCTACTCTGTAACTTGGCAGCCTTTATTATCAAGCGATATGATGTTGTGTTCTTTCCATCGAATTTATCGAGGGAGCTCATTGAGTCGTCGATACGACATTGCTCGCCATCGCAATAGTATTCGATTCTTTTCCCTTCGCCTTTCGTGCAGCGTTGCTCGAAAGGATTTTCGCTCCTACATAAAAACGATATCGAAAGACGGTCGAACCGGTATCGAACAATTTTTATTTCCAGGCCGTTATTGTCACTGCGTCGTCATTCAATAGGCACACGAGGAAAATCCACTTTAATTCACCACAAAAGTTAACTCCTGGACTGGCGACACCAACGAAGCGCGATTTTCTCAACACGAGTGCCAAATTAGACGAGTTATCGCCAAATACCATACAACGCGATATATTGAAGGTAACGAAGATTACATTTGGTTCGTGATTTTGTTACTTTTTATCGCTTTATTGTCTTGTAACATTAAGGTTAGGAATGCGTGTACATTATAAATAACCACAATGCAAACACCTAGAGACCTAAAGATTTGTTCGAGAAACGTCCATTCGACTCGTTATTACGTGACAGATGTGTGATAAGGAACTTAGGGCAAGTAAAGTAGCAACAAGTAAAAAAAAAGAGCACTTATTGTTACAAATGAGAACAAGGTAAATATTTGAGGACGGGAAAAGTATGAAGCAAGATAAGAACAGAGTTACATTAGGAAAAGGAATCACTCACTGAGTCGAGTTCAAGCGTGACAATTTATTTACTTTCAACGGCAAAGATTCGCTCTAGCTCCAGAATTCCCAACGTTTTTTCCTACTGTATTTTATCATACCTTTACATTTTGCCTCCCTCGTAATTGTTCTAATTATTTACAATTATATTCGTCCCGATGAGTACGCCGTTTCTGCTTCGATTAAAACGGACTCCTTTATCTTCATTCATGCTCCGAATTTAATCTAAACCAAAGAAAGCTCGCAATTGTCCCCGCGCATGCAACGTGGACGATGCTTCAAAGAAGACATTTCGCGTCCTCTCCCGCAAAATTCCAGCTCGTTTTCGTGAGAAAGCAAACGAGATCACAGAATTTATCAAAGGCTCGAGAAGGGCGACCAAGTGGGGTCTTGCAGATACATTGCCTCGATCGGCACGCGTGACATTGCTGGGCATAGCTGAACATGGAGATTGGTTTGGATCCAATGGTACAGACGCAACGCGTATTCAGTGTCACGGGGGAAATTCCACAGTCACGACTATTGGCTGAGTGACACTTAAGATCTAGATTCAAAGTACAAATGTAATGATAAGATAAAATGTCGAACTCCGTGGAGTATTAACGTGGTTAACTCACGTCTATGAACCGATTTGCGACTTAGAATATCTCTACAAAAGATAAGTCAAATAAAGAAAAGTCAGACAGAGGTTTCACACAGTTATAAGATTGAGAAATTGAGTAGCCTTTATTGGAGGATTGGCGGACCTTTTATACAGAAGTGTAGATGATCGAGCGGGGTGGTTAGATAATCGTTTTGTCTTGAAAATTAAAGCGTCAATTTATTGTATCGTCTTAATGAGCAAGATACATTCGTCAGTGAGTCAAGCAATCTAATCGTTTCGATAGTCGAGGTATGTTCAATATCTAGTTCTCTATCGGAACGTCAAATATTAGGTCTACCGGAAAGTTCTGTCACATTATGTCGTCACAAACTTCAACATTAACTCCTTCGACCATTGCATTTGAATGTGCTCGATATATACAAGAAGGGATGGTCAGCAACCATAAAAATTAATATAAATATTATTCGGTAAATATTAATTAATCTATCGAAAACGTATTGGTTTCTTTTCAGTCAAAAACGACAGAACTTTCCGATAGACCTAATAGTTATATTGTTGGAGGTATATATATGTGGAGGTATAATAGTTTGGAGGTAGGGGTATTATCATTGGTATTAGTAGCACTACCAACGTTACGCGTGTTGATCAAAGCGGAGCGTGAAAAATAATTTAGAGCTGAAGGTATAGACGCAACGCGTGTCGAGCAATGTCACGCGTTTTGATCGAAACGGAGTGTGGAAAATGGTTTGGAACCAAAGAAAGAGACGCAACGAGTCTCGGGGACTCGCCGGTAGGTAGGAACCAGCCTTTGAGTTCACTTTGGACTCGAAGTAGAGCCAATGCCACGTTATAGATTGAGTGGCATGCGGTTCTATTGCTGGTTGCTATGAGATACTCCTTCCGGTGGTGGTGGTGGTAGTGGTGGTAATGGCTATGATGATGGCGATGCTGCTGGCGGGTAGTCTGATCGAGAAGAAGAGAGCGAGGTAGAATGCGAAATGGAAGGGAACTCGGATCGATTCTGACTGCCGGCACCACCAGCATCGCCAACGTTACCACGACTACTGCTGGATACGACTTCCAGAACCACCAATACCGCCTCTAACAGCGTCACCACTACTACCACTACCAACACCATCACTGACAACACCACTACCATCGTCAACACTTCTAACAGCACCACTACCACCATCAACAGCAACACCACCACTACACGACCATCACTGGCAGGATGCCCTAGGCAACGTGACTCGACCACGATGGCGATTCATCGTCACAGGCGGTATCGTGAAATCACTATCGGCCATCATCGATACGATCACAGCCTAATGCTGGCGCGATTTTCCAATCGGTTTTGCTTTTCTTTCCAAGACAAACGATCTTACTTAAGATCGATCGTAGTCTATTCAGAAGAAGAAATGGTAGAACTTCGTCTTCCACTTTCCTCGGTTTCGTAACAGGTGGTAGACCGGGTGCCACACGAACGCAAGCCGTCTTTCTATCAAGTTCGTGATTCATGATTATAACATTGACAGAAGTCATTCGCAAGAACTAGATCGTAGCAAGATTTTTTTAACTAGCGCGCTGACATCGCGCTGAGAGTTTGATGCATAATAATGGGGAGAAGAAGTCTGTCGAAGCGATGAAACGAGACGGACAAAAGGGAAAAGAGATGGTAGAAGAAAGAGGGAAACGTTAAACGCTGGGATGAAGATTCGAAATGCATCCGGCGCGTGTAGTTTTCAATTAACCATCGGTTATCATGTGTTAATTAGTCCTCGTCGATTTTAACGAGGACTTCGTTAACGCGTTTATGGCGTCGGCGGCGGCGGCGGCCTTGTTATCAAAGTTCCTAACGAACGCTCGCGGGTTCAGACGTTTCCGCTAGATGGAACTTATTATCAAATGTTCGGACGGCCTTCCACATAATTCGATTGATTCCCTAGAACGCTCGATTCTTGTTTTTTCTCCCCGTTTGGAGAACGATCGTAGTTTATGGAATGAAATAGCACGATCGATAAGCCATCGAGTAAGTGGTGTTCGTAAATTATTGAGTTCTTGACTTTCTTCGGTAAAATGCTCCCCCGACGTTTCTCAAAATATTATTGGTATTACAAATTATTGATCACGAAACAAAAACAGTATAACATTTATTAAAATAATATAAGAATACGACATTGTAGGTTAGCTAGTCTGCACTCTTTGATGGCTCTTGAACGACTCATCCGTCTCTTACAAGTTGAAAATCTTTCCGATAAATCTAACGTCGAATCAACAGTATATTTAATATATTTCGATGTTTCGCCCCGGAGCCACTGCAACTTATTGAACACAAAACAGGAATGGCATAATACTTACTAAAATAGTGCAACAATACGACAAGGTAGGTTAACTAGTCCGCACTCTTTGATCGCTCGAAAACGACTCATTCGTCTTTTTATACTTATTCTATAGTTACGTGGCATACGTTCGATCGACCGTTGACTTCGATCTGGTCTCAGCTCAAGCGAACTTCACTAAAAAAGCCAGTGTCGACGCATCTATTTTGCTATACTTCAATACGTAGCGAATCCGCAATGTAAATGGTGTTTATGGAGAACAACGATAATAATCATAACAATAATGGTCATGCCTGAATAATCAGTGGTTAAGGGAGCTATTGCAATTTGTGATTTTGCGGCTAGAAGGTGGCTCTCAGACGTGGCTAACGTCTAACATTACGATCCAGCTGTACCCTAAAGGCATGTCAAAGGCAAAGCAATGTTGCTCATAAACGTTACCATCTCTTGTAACCGAAACGCCTCTGTATGCGTATAGAAATAAACATCGTCAAGCTCTCTATCCCACGTCACTAACTTTCAGTATGTTATGGTCTGTTACCGGTAGGTTTATTGATCACTGTAGAATAATTCATTCTAACTTTATTTAGTTCCATGACGTTTTTCTATTTTTTTGGAAAAAAGCTAACCTCATAAACTAATGCAAAATCTAATTAAAAGAAGAAACGTCTTAACCGGGCCTCAGAGTTCAATTTGCTGTATACTAGATGTCTCGTGATACGATCGTGATTACGTTAATTAAGCTAAAGCCTTCTAGCCATATTCAGAGCTATCAAAATCTATCGTATCTGGTTTACATCGGGTTTATAAGATCCGTCTGTCTAAATATATTTGTCCTATCAAGCTTGATTGGAAAGTCGCGAGGTTCGATATATTCACAGCGTCGTGGTTTTGATTTTAAATAAAATATATTTATTGAATATTTATTTAATTTACATTAATAGAGAAAAGGCGTTGTAAGGATCTTTCCTGTATATTCAACTGTGAATAATATTAGACTATTTCTTATGCATAATGCCTGTGAGCTATCAGAATGAGATACTAGTCGACTACATGTGAATTACTAATTTCGGGATGCCAAATCGTTAGAGTTTATACCAGTCTGATGATTAGCTTGCCACATAGAGGAGGTATTTTGACGGTTTTTAAAATTGGTGATACACTGACTTTGAAATCCGTGAAAACAGATGGGGGATAATTCGAAGTTGGTGATAAGGACCCAGAGTGTCATAAAAAAGAAAGCGCAGGTTTTTCCGAATTGTAAATGTTCGTTTGATCGCTCACCGGGTAAGTATTAACGGGAAATTATCATAGCTAATGACCCTTAGCATTTTTGCGACGAATAACGGACAGCTGTCGGCATAACGAGGTTTTTTCATACTGCTTTTCTATGCGCAGCTGACCGCCTAATAGCCCTTTTGGCTATTTTTTACTTATTTTTTTATATATTATTTATATATATTATTTATATATTAAGCCTTTTGGCTTATTTGTTAGCAAGAGAAATCGATAATTCAGTAGGAGCCGATTCAGAAATCTATGTGAAGATTCTAATGTATCGAAGTATGAAATGCGCAGAGCTTTCCTACAATTTAATTAAACTTGATCGGTCATGATGAAGGCGTATCAAATCAAACTTGTCTATAAAATTCTACTTTTTTGCATAATTATATTTATCGCTTGCTTATTACACCAAATACTAGGATCGAACAATCGAAAACACGATTGGAAACCAAAAATCTGCATGTAAAAAATAATCAACAAGAACACAATATATTAAGCATTCATACTATACTTGCGTTGATAAACGATAGACGCAACGATATAAAATTCAGTTCGTTCGTGAAAAAGATGTATAACACAAAACTGAAAGTCACTAGGAATTTAAAAATGTAGAAACATTTTTAAATCGTCTTAAATTATCCTTTTAAACTTTTCCTTAATTTCATCTTCTCTATTAATTATTCCATAAAGATATTAATTCCAACATTAAGTAATAATTTTCACTAACTTTCGATAAACATATAACGAATCGTGATAGAGCATCAAAGTTTCTTTCAATTTGTCCATTTGATAAACTTCTGAACGTTCTATGGAAGCGAATAACAAGGAGAAAAGTTTCATCGTGAAATTCCAGACGAACTCGTAGAATCAACGATACGGGGCACGTTTTCGATCCTCCGTAAATTATGTAACAAATTCCGTAACGTAAGTGCAACGATCGAAAGTTAATGGTGTCGCGTGCATCGCCGGCTAATTGACGAAAATAGTAAAAGCGCGTGTTTTTCTATGAACGAGACACACCGAGAATAGGTGAGCAACAGGTACCTCTTCTCGCACGTATACGAGCGCACCGTGTTCCACCCATTCTGTTTGACTTTACGACACAGGTACAGCGTTTCATCGTCTTCAAAGTGGTTTCCAGTTTATCACTTAAGGTTCATCTCGTTTGGAAGCATATAAGCACTGCAGGGTCATCCGACAGCCACGTTCGAAGGGAAAAGTATCTCGAGCCTCGTCTAATTCGAACTCTGAGACAAATATTAAGGAAACCAGAAAGTAACATCGTTTTTGCGCATATCAACATTTGTTTAATACATTTAATCGGTTGATCGCGCACGCTACAGTTGTGGAAGATATGTGCAAACTGTGTGATTACGTCATTGGGTCGAAATAAAAATATAACACCGAATTATTTGCTTTAATTTAACCGAAAAAATACAACACTATTTTTTGGTCCTCCGTTTTCCCTCGTATCAACGTTCGTTTAATTCTCCTCGGTTGATTACGAACGAAATCAATTTATATATTAGATGACAGAAGATCATTGATAACGAAGGTGATTATATCATTGACTCGAGATTAAAATGACTTGTTTATTTATCATAAATTTATTTAACGAAAAGATACGACGTTACTTTCTGATTCTCCTAACGTAAACCAGCCATATTCATAATCTAGATTATTTTTATTTCGCTTCTGTTTCGTTGCTAATCCATCGTGTCCAGAGTCATGTTTAATCGATACCTAGTAATTCTATTACTCTCGAGAACAATATTGTTCTTGCACGGAGGGAAAAAGTGGAAAAAAACGAAATGGAGAGGAAAGCTTTTAAAATATATTAATCGATAGTTCGTTGAACAAAGTTACGCTTACGATGAAATTTCTCTATTGACACAACGAAAAGTTTCATTGACGTTTAAATAACGTTACTGCGTCGTTCGGTACTGCAAATTCGCTAAAAATTATTTCATCGCGTACTCGTCTAAAACAAGTTGCGAAACCGTGATAATTTATAACGAGCAATTAACATAAGCACGACAGTAGCATTTATGTTGCGTTCGTTATTGAATTAACGTAACAGATGTTCACATCCAGAAAAATCGCACGAGCATTGCAAATTGAAAGCACTGCAAATCATGCGTGAAGTAACGAATGATCAAGATGTAATTTCGCGATATTTCCATTCAAAATTAACCATTGACCTAAACTAATAATCCACAAAAATAAATAAATCTACGTTATGATTATCAAAATTATACAAACGGTTCAGTTTCAGTAAAATGGCAAAAATCAATCCTTCCATAGAACGTCAAAGAGTTCAAAATAATTTAATGAAGTCGTTTTTCTTATAATGGAGAAATAAATTTAAGATTTAATGCATTTCTATAAGATCGTATTAGTGTACTATCGTAACTATTTTAATAGCCGGATACACGTTGTTTTTGTTCTTTCATTCCTTCCTCGCTTCTGCAACTCAAGTGAATGGAACTCATGATAAGGTTTTCAATGTTCTCTTAAAGTGAAAAGGAAAGTCTAAGTTATATTTGTCTGTTATCTATACAGTCATGTTTGTGCTAATTATCTATCATTTAAGTGCTGTATTTGTTGACAGTAATAAGTCAAGGGTTTCCATCATTTTTCCCTTCTACATTCGCCGCATTTTTTTCTAATATTTTTAAAGCTGTACGATCGATTCAATCGAACGAGCGACGTTAAAAAATTGCACCAGATAGAATTTATTTTCCGTGGATGCTTTAAGCTAGACATCACGAGACACCGGAATTGCTAGTTTTCCAAACCGCATGGTCATTGTACGGTTAGGAAACGCGTTCTACCGTCGCCTCGAACGAATCAAAAGCGCAACCACAAAACTCAAACAGTTGATTTTCAATATCGACGAGAAAGAGAGAGTATGTTATGCCTTTCCTCGGTTGATGTATTTCCCCCTTTAATCGAACCGCGAACGTAATTCTATATCGTGAGCGCCAGCAGCGTGACAAGATTGACACGAATATAATTGATCGCAAACTTCGATATCGGAGTCGATGTAATGTAGGAAACAATCGTACATAACCGTTGCTAGGAGAGCGTGTTGAAATTTGAACGCGTTAATTACGCAAAGGATCTAAATACAAACTAGTCGAATCGATTCAAAGGACACGTAGACGAATCTCGATGAGGCGAGATGGAAGTTGTCGAAAAAATAGAAAAAAGCCGTCGAACAAAATAAAAAATATACAATCGAATAAAGTTCGTTCTTTGTATTGGAATGGCAAGAAAAAAATTTCGACTTTCATAAACAAATGACGTTAAACTTTTTTCGTAACTTCTGTCAGTGTTACGATTACGAATCACGAAGTTGTCATAAGATGGCAAAACATCATTGTCAAATAAAGTGAAAAATAGGTAAACTTATTTTTTGAATAAAAAGTTGAGTTTTATTTCGTACTAAAAAAATTGAAACCACTTTCTCGCTAAGCCAATATCTCGACGATGTACTCGACAAAGCGCAAAAATATATTACGAAAGAGAATAGAGACAGATACTAAATTCCAAATTCCAAGGACAATGTACCGTTCAGATTGTTGGGGATAAATATTGAAATACTGTGATTGAACGAGCAACGTGGATGATCTCGTTTCTAAGTAATTGTATAATTTTGCATTATTCAATGCATCGTAGAACGAGAAACTTTGAACAAGTACGTTGTATATTGGATCGTATCGAACGTTCGAAAAGAAAAGGATAGCGAATTTTGCTGCGAATCAAGAACAATACGTTTTTAGAAGAGCAACTTTTGCTCGATAACTGACATTTTCCTACGACGAATGCCACGAACAAACGACCAAAAAATTCTACGCTATAAACAGTCTTCATGGTTTTCAATGCGGTTTACTTGCGTAGAAAATTTGTGACAAGAATAAATTGGATTTTGTTTCTTCGCTTATGTGTGGAAATTTGTCGAAATTCGTCATTCGTAAAAACGAACGGAATATCACAAAGAACGGATTGTAGGAATTTAAGAGACATAGTGCTCGCATAAGCGAGGAAAGATGTCTTCTTTTCGACGTAGAGTTCATAAATCAAGCCTTGCTGAAACATCAGTTCAAACAGGCGCCTTGTAAAATTTACGATATGTCACAATGGGAATTGTGAATTATGGACGTGCATTACGTTGCGTGAATTACATTTCATAAATTATGGACGCGCATTGCAAATTTTGTCTTCAAAAGCTTTCTACAAAGTCATTCGGACAGCAAAGTATATATGTGCTCGCATTAATCTTTGCATCTCTCTTTATCTTCTGTGCAAAAAATGATTCGTAGATTTAATTCCAAAAGGTAAAAAAAAAAAATCAAATTTTGTTAAATAGTGGTCTAATATTAACGATCATGAGACTACGAAAATGACTAACGAAAATGAGACTAAATGATCCCGACACTTATATTTTGATTCGCGCACAATTTTATATCGAAAAAATAATGTTGACCTTTAAAAACTGTAACCTTTCCGACAGTCACCTTTAACTTTTAAGCGATATCTGTTTGGCAAACTGTATATGTGTCGCCTTGCTTTGTAAGCGTTGCGAAAATATGACAAAAATTATTAAAATATTGTTAAAAAACGAGTCTTTGTTACCGTCTCGCTTCAACCTTCAAATTTACTCTTTCGACAGGCTCGACTTTGAAGTTTCGAATAAAATCGATAATATGAGAACGTCTTACGCTCGCGCTGTGCTCAACAGTTCGCAAAAGCAAGTCATGCGGAAAATTAAGCATGAGTCCGAAAAGTAGGAATATCTGGAATAAAGTATTCTAGAGAATAGCACAGTATAGGGATACCTTGACACAGTTTGCGTGATCGTAGTTTTGGTAACGTTCAGTGCAGATATTTCATATTCGACAATATCTTAAATTACACGTAAGGTTTAACGCATTGACCGTTATACCAATCCTATTTGTGCGATGACTGTGTTCTTACAATTTGCAAGACTCTAAAATAATTTGCAAGATTACTCGATAATAAAAATATACCAATTTAAGTTCAATGGCTAATTATTTATTAAAAAGTGATAAAATATTGCTGCAATCTTTCGTCATATCCTTGGAAGCAATGGGGGGAAGTGCTTAATGTAAAAAACTAGATTACACGACGTAGTGTACATATGCTGTCTAACTCGTTTCAAAACTTTGTGAAAGTACTAATAATTTCGAATTATTAAAATCTATAATAATTATGCATGATGGCGTTTAATTTTAAGATATTCGAAATATTCCTCGAACAATGTCTTATAAATGTCGAGAATTCTGAAGCAAAAATAACAAATTTATTTGTAGCTGCATCTCGTAGGGAAAGTTGACACGAATTTATACGCGAGCATGAAACTTTGCATAAAACGTCGGAATAATATGCAGCATCCCGATAATGGCTGACGTATTGTTCGTTTTGCTGTACGCGCTGGTTCTTATCACACATCGCAATGCTTTCTATAACTTACATCCATTTCCCTTGTGATTCTACGTCCGATTGAAGCCGTACCGTATCCACCAATAGAAAAGTTTTCTTCGAGAAAGGAATTGTTTCGCTAACGATTCGATGCTGTTCAGTCAGTTGAATCGAAATAAGTATTAATTTCGCAGCAACGTGAGCAACATAATATCAGCCATAAGAAAAACCGGAGACGTAAAAAGAGGCAAAAGAATTTTTAAGAAAATATCCGACTGCTTTCGTGTGTGCTTTCAAATGGCATTTTAATTGAAACTATTTCGTCCTAAATATTGCACGCATATCAGAGAAAATAAAAAGTCCTTTCATATTAAAGCCATTCTCTAAGAATGAGTTTCATCATGACAAAAATAGATATATCTATACGGTAAAGAAATATAGATATAAATAATTGTTTTAACTATATTTATATATTATATAATTAATTATCATTTAAATATATAATTATATTATATAATTTAAATTATTTAGTTATATCCAATTGTTAATCCTGACTTTAAAAATATTCAAAATTACGTACAAATACGACATTAATTCAGCACTTTATATTTTTTTCTTTTATGGAATACTTATACTCCAGATACATTCGTAATATTTTCGATCAAAATGTAAATCGATCCTATATTCATGGTGTAGCTACGGATAGCTATAGAATAGTGTAACCACTAAATATTCATTGATCATACGTAACTGTTAACGGTGATTTAAACTTATAACCTCATTTCCATCGAAGTTTAATCCAAAGAAGTTTGTCTTATCCTTTCATCTTTCGTGTCACTTCGATAAGAATAATCAGCACGTACACGGAACGTTTTATCTAGCTACACTGCCTATTTCTATAGTTCTCTATATTTTTATTGTTGTTAGATTCTTTGTTTGTACACAAATGCTGAAAGAAAGAACTATTCCATTTGAAAGCAGAAATTAGTCTGGATGAATCAAGATCGACTGATAGTCATACTTTCGGAGATTTTTCAGGCAATAGTGATTTCTTAAATGAAATGATCAATTCTTTTTTTATCGTAGGAAAGGCAAGGCCAAGGCGCGTCCGATATGCTAACCCTGACTTTGAATGATCATAAGTCCAAAGTTCTGCAAATGATCGAGAAGTTTGTGAAGCTGCAAGGAAAAAGTTTCGTACGAAATGCGAAAACAAAGTAATAAAAAGTCGTATAAAAATATAATACGTAAATAGATTATATAATAAAATTTATTTTAATACGTATACAGGTGTGTCCGCTGTAATAGCTGTGACGAGAACTGAGACGAAAAATTAAAAAAAAAAACGAACTTTTCCTTTTACAGAGCGGCGAGCTCGCGGTATACTTTCACTAATTCTGTTGCCATACTGATTTCATTGAAGTTCTGTCTTGTGTTAGATCCATCTTTCTGTACAACTTTGTTTTTGTGATGACAGGACGGTATGAACCGATCGTTCACGTTGCGTGTTTTGATATTGCCTCGCGCGACAATACTTGTAGTGATCGAGCCGGTTTAAATCGTGATCATGTTGTTAGATCATGTTATATATAATACAACACGATGCAATGGATATTTCTAGAAATATGCGACCCTAAAGCCATCTGAGCAAAAAATCCGCAATACATTCTACCCAACTCAATATAAGACTTTCAGTTGTCATCCAACCTTGAGATAACCGTTAGCTTGTACTGATTGTATGTAGCATATTTAAAAGAGAAAGTAGAATATTTTATCGACAGGTTAAATTAACCGCCTGCAATAGGTAGGATAGACTACAGATTTTTCTTAGAAAAATGCAAAAGACTTGAAGTGAATATCGAAGAATAGATTGAATGCATATTTTAGAGACAATCGTAAAGTTTTATAACGATATGATAACGTTTAAATTTGTATAAATTGTATAAATGTTTGAGAGCGGTCAATCTGACCGCTGCTAGTAAGTTTAATGTTAATAATGAGCCTCTTGTTACTTTTGTTATACGAACAAATCCCCGCAATTTTTGAAAAAATTCAATGGGAGAAAGGCTTTGACTGAAATATACGGCCTAGAAATAACGCCTCACTAATATTGTCAACCTCCGTTAACCTTTATATTCACCACCGATATGATGTAAATCCGTGGAATCGCACCTCGAATGAATATTTGAAACGAGAGAAGAAGAGTTATGATGTCTTCGTCGAGTAAAAGATTAAAATCTACTAGGTACTTCTCTAATTCCGTGACAGTGTCTCGTGGGAGATGCTCTACGATCCCATTTGAAAAATCGAAGTGAATTCTGAGAAGCTCTATCACGAAAATAACGGAACACCTCGAACACGTATAATTGTCGAACTAATAAAAGGCAAAACAAATTCGTTTAAAGAAATCGCAAAACATAACTCAAACGTACCGTACGTTATTTAAATCTACTTCTTTGACGACACAGATTGACTATGATAAAGAACCGATCGTTTGACATTATAAACAAATAAAAATTAAATAATGACAAACTTTTAAAGAAAGTATTGGCATGATTCCACTGAAGGAACGAACCTCGAGAATAAGACGTTATCCTCCTCGTACAAATAATATTGAATAATTTAGCTCCAGCCTGTTTGCTCATCAAGCTTCTCAAAATGCAGGTACATATATACTCGAAGCGCAATATTTACGTAAGCACGTAAGCTTTATGAGAAAATAACACCCGTAACTAGCCACGTTAGGTTCCCAGACGCGAGACAATACCTTGGAGCGTACGATATCAACGCCTGATATTAACAAGCGAAATAACGAGAAAGCATCACGGATAATTTCGGAAAATGAACGATTCGTCAGAATGCGACGTCATGCGAACGAGAGCGTCAGAAAATGAACGCGTTCGTAGAAAAACGAGGAAAGAAAAATGTGAACGAATTGAACGTTCCAATCGATCTCGAATGAGAGAACAAACGAACTGACCATGTGAATAGAGCTTACAGTCTCCAAGTTAAAAAACTTAAGAGAAATGCCTTATCAATTGTTCTCAAAAACTTTCGGAGGATTTATCCTATCGAAAACAATATATAAAGATTGACGTCGATGATTGAAAAATGGTTAAGTTGTTTGGAAAGTAATTTCATTTTTTCCCATCAGTTTTTCATAAAAACAACATAAGAAACAACAAACATAAAAATAACGTTTTTTCATTAAAAAATGAAATTATTTTCCAAACAACCTAATAGTTATAGCATTGCAGATATTGTACTTGATGAGATATGGAAGCTTTTTAGAAGAGTTTTATGTTGCGTTGAACGATTGAAAAACTCGAACTTGATTTGAATTCCTTTTACGAGAATAATTTATAAGGTAAAATATTTAGTTATCGTTTGAACGATTAGAGAAAACTTACAAGCGAGACACATTTATAAAAAGAACTCATTTTGTTTCATTCTATTTTCATTATTAAAGACACTAGTGTAAACAAAAAATGACATCGGATGACTAAATTTCTTAAAATCTTAAAATTTCAAAATGGCATAAGAAATATTTATCGTTGTCAAAGGCATACGTAGCTGGAGCAATTTAAACGAAAACTTAAAATTGAAGATTTGATTAAAGTCAAAAGTTAAAATTAAATTTAAATTCAAGTTCGACAAATCTTTACGCAGGTATAAGCTTTGCATCTATCACTACAAGGGTTAAAGGCCAGCCAACAGAGTGTGCCCTGTTGATAAGGGGTTTACATACCCTCATCGGTACACGCGCCCTTCATTGCGACTTAATTTACGTCGGTGATCAACGGGAAACCAAATTCGAGTGGATAGCAGGACCGCACGGACGATCGAATTTCTATGAACTCTCGCCATCCCAAAGATTTATCAGGAACAGTTGACTGGAAACCTTACGAGTTATCGACTCGACGCCACCCTCGATACCACGACACTTTTACGACGAACGAATTTACGAGCAGCGACGTGAGCCTCCACGCTAGTCGCAGGAGCGAGATCACGTCAAAGGACGATCGATATGTAACGTCTACGGCGCGGTAAGAGGAAAGACCAGCCTTTGTTACGACGACATCGCGACAAAATGGAAGAAAAATTTCCTTCGGAAAAAAACTCCTGTCGAGCTTGTCGATAATGTGCACCAACATGTCGGTGAAAGTAATACAAATGATTCTTCTCTACGTCGATGTTGATTTCGCCGACTGCAAAAAAAATCGTATATACGAGAAAGGCGAAAGACGATGCCACAAAACGAATATCAATCCTTGCGTTACGAAGCTCTGCTGGTAGAAAATTAGAGATTCTACTAGAAATTTGTTACGCTCTCGTCCGATATTTTCCAAAGACGCGTTTTTTGGGAATTCTCTTTTCCTAACGTAATTACAGGAATTATTCTTAAAAGAATTGGTACACGTGGTACATACAGTTATTAGATCGTGCAATACGAAATATCGGGTTTTGAAATGTCATTGGCAAATTGATTGTTGAAATGGTTAAATGTATGTTTAAAAGTTTTACTTTCTTTTGTACCTCTTTAAAGTTCCAACAAAACTTTTTAAGGAGTTACATAAGTTTCAAAGGTTAAAAAAAAGCATATTTTTTCTAATTTTTTTAAATATAGTAAAAAAACTATTTATTTTATACAAACTTTTAAGCATATAAAAGAGTAATATTTGAACAATATTTTATAAAATTTCCATGTAAAGATTTTGAAAATTCAATCATTCAGACCTAGTTTTCGGAGACCTATTTTTGAAGTTGGTGACACGATTTTTCAGAAATTAATATACCAATCTTATTAATATTATGCATACTTATTTTTTGTAGTTAGGATTGACTAGTACTTGAACGAAGAATATAAAAAAATAAATTTTGAATTTTTAGTAAAATTGTATGAAAAAAGTGCAAATTTCGGTAAAATCTACACCATGCATTGCCTTATAAAATAAATTGCAATCAAAAAACTTTTGTCTCGTACTATTAGATTAAAAAAAAATTATTTTTTGAATTTTCCAAACTTATGTTATCCCTAAAGTTATTGTTGTTTCTATTTCTTTTAGAGAGATTTATATTTATTTAAAGAATTTTAAAATCAATTTTTCTTTTTCTTTAAATAATCCGATATTTTGTATCACACGATCTAATGCAAATATGAGATTTATCCTTACTCGTAATATTCATAACTTCAAAAGGAACGTTCTTTCCAAAAGACATTTTACTTTTATTATCAAAAACAAGTGAGATATTTCGGTTGGCCAGAGTTATTCGTCAACAAAGAATAGCGATACAAGAATATTACATAATGTCTAAGTAGTGACAAAATAATGAGTTTCCGATGCTTAATATGTAATAGTCGACGCATTATTCTATTAATTGCTCCAAACCGACGAATATAAGAGCTTCGTAGTCATCAAATATCGTTTAACATACGAATTTGAATAGATGTTTTCTCTCTCTCTCTCTCTCT
>JAITYT010000327.1:740652-761336 GCA_025433975.1 Liostenogaster flavolineata
ATAAATATATCAAGAATAAAGAGGCAAAGAGTCGTTGGCAGCGTATATAAGATCAGAATTGGTTCTTGAGGTTTAACAAAACGTGAGTATCCTTTCGAGGAAATACGATATTCTTCGAAGTTTCCACCGGATATCGGTCTGCGAACCGAAATGGAATTTTATACGAGACACGAAAGAAAATAGCGCGTGATTACCTGCGGACGTTGAATCGAGACTGACGATACTATCGTTTAAATTCGCTCAGTCGGTCGAAAAAGATAATGGCGTTTTGCACGGTCAAAACGCGCAAAGATCATCCATCAAAGTCACGTTTCGAATAACTAACGTCGTTCCTTTCAAACATCTCTCCGATGATGTAACGTTATCGCTGCACCATTAACGACTGTTAACAAGGTATCGATTTACCAAGGAATAGAAACGATTCAGTATTCTGTTACAAATCGAGACAATTTCGAAAAAAAATTATCTCGACATCCATAAAAAATGATCCAACCAAACCCAGACAGCGTGCCTTGTATCAGGGTGTTCGAAGATCATTTCGTTCTTTTTTTTTATGAAAAAAAATATCGTTTTTTATGTTTTTTTATGTTGTTTTTATGAAAACATTTTGAGAAAAAACGAAACGATTTTTTGAACAACCTAATAAAATCCATCCGACCGCGACACGCATCTCGCCATAGTGACAAATACAGGCATCCCTCGAATAGTTAATATATAGTTAATTCGAAATTGTGTTCGAAGTAATATTCGAAATTGTGTTATTCGATACTAATGATTCATGCAATTTTGGAGATAACGTTCCGTGCTATTCAAAACTCGACATGCATACAAATTTGTATATTTGGTTTCAAACATTGATTAAGATTAATTCAGAAGACATTGAAATAAGAACACAATTTTTTTATGTATTTTTAGTTGTAAACATATTAGTCGTAAAGATGTTGGAAATATATCATCGAACATCGCTCCGCGTAATCTCTCGGAAAAATATCATCGAGCATCGTTACGCGTAATTAGTTTTGCATCCGGCGGATGCGATAAAGAAATAAAAAAGCAGGATTTCCAAGACTATGATGTAAACACGTAGTAATGCGGTCCGGTTTCTTCCGGAGAGTATAATTTAACATACGGAAACTTATCAGTTTCGTATCCTACGGAAGAGGACAAACAACAAAGTTTCATCCAACCGGTCAGAAAAGTGATGACTGTGTGATCGAGTTAACTTTTAACAGTAATAATTAAAAATGTGATTCGAATTCCATGTTATTCGAGGGTCGTCGCCATTTTTAACCATGCTATTCGCAACTTCTTGCAATTCAAGTATCGTGCTATTCGAGGAATGTCTGTACTTTTTAGCAACGATCGTACATGCTCTAGGTGGATAATCATCCTCGCCAGCGACATCAGTAACCTTCCCCCAAAATATCGTCTGTAACGATCGGTGCGCACCGGGCCTCATTATCATTATTACTGTCCGTTAGACTGTTTCTATTCGGTACGCGATCATTATTCTTACGTCTATACATTACGCGATCAGTGTTATGATTATTCATTTACTATACGCAATTATTAGTCTTACGTCAAAAAACAATTAAAATATATCGATATTCGTTACTAAATTTACATCTTTTTAAATTGTCTGTATTTCGTCAATTTAATACTAAACCTACTACGCGTGGTCAAATGACCATTTTCAAAATTGCGATTAAAATTTCCTATATACAACGTAATTGTCCGCCTTTAACTGCTAAAGTTCCATGCAGGGCGATCGCGCTGTTTAGAATTTGTGTCAAATAGACCCAGAACATTTGAGCAGTACTGATACCTGACGGTGCACTCACAGTGTTCCGCTTGGAAAGTTTGTAACCTTGAAATTAGCAGAACCATATATGAGCCATGAAAAAAATATAACTACGGACAATTTTTTACAAACATATCATTAACGAATAAACTATTAACAAAGAAAACTACGCTTGTTGGAACAATTCGCAGAAATAAAAGCGAGCTACCTAAATTGGCGAGACAGACAAATAAAAGTATGACACGCTTTTCAACAATTTTATATGAATTAACCAATTCTACTCTGACAATTTACAAAACTAAATGCAATAAAAAAAGTATTGATATTTAGTTAAATGCATTCATTCGTTGAAATTGAAAGAAGTCATGTCCGTAATTTTTAATATTTTAGATTTAGCCGGAATAAATGCTTGGATTTTGTACACAGAAACGATGAGCAGCAAGAATTTTTATTTCAATTGGCAAAATAGCTTGTAACCAAGTATCAAAAAGAGCAACACCTAAACAAAGGAGGATCATAAAAAACAAGAACAAATACAACTACAGATTCACATGAACGGGAAGGCTGTATAAATTCCGTCCTTTCAGAACCTCTCAAATTTTCGGCCAAAAACTTTTCTATATAATTTTCTATCTCGACCAAAAAGTTGAAATTTTTTTCATTAAAGAAATTTTGTAATGATCGAAATAGGTGTAAATCTGAAGGCGTGAGGTCTAATCGATATGATGGATAGGGTAGAACATCCCAAGCGAGCTCCAACAACTTTTGTCGAGTTGTCAAAGAGAGGTTATGTATTGTCCTGATGAAACACGACGCCTTTTCGATTTGCTATTTCTGGACGTTTTTGTTCAATAGATGTCTTTAATATATCTAATTGGAAGAAATAATTTTCTGAATTTATCGTTTTGTTGTTTGGTAAAAACTCATAATGCAGGATACCCTTTTAATCCCACCAACTACAGATCATGACCTTCTTAGGATGTAGACTGGTGATCTTGGAGTGGCTAAAGATGGTTTATTTCACTTTTCCCAAGAACTTTTTCACTTAACATTTTTATGAAGGATCCATTTTTCATCCCCGTCACTAGTTGCTTCAAGAATGGCATCTCTTCGTTACGTTTGTAGAGCAAGACGTAAATGGAAATGCGATCCATCAGATGTTTCTTCGTTAAATCGTGAGGAATTAATACATCGAAACGATTTATGTATCCAAAATGGATTTTGATTCTTTTAACATTTCTGCTATTTCACGTGTCATATAGCGTGGGTTATTCTCGATCAGTGATTCTCTTTATCAGATCTTTCGATCAGATCTTTAAGATTCAAATCACCAATTTTAAACCTTATTTTATCACCAATAGCAAACCACTTCTGCATAGTTCTTTCAATTACAGCACTTTCGCTATAAACAACGCATATCTTGTTCGCTGCTTCTGTGGCATTTTTACCATTCCGGTAATGGAAAAGCATTAAATGCCTATAACACACTTTGTTTACTTCTATATTCAAAGGCGTATACAATTGACCAAAATTACCGTATCGTAACCATCATTTTTTCCAAATATGTCCGAAGAACCGTCTTTCAGAATATTTACGTATATTATTTGTTCTCAATCGTTCCGATATATTCAAGCTTGCCCTTATGCCGCCGATCGAAAATCGGCGCAAACTTTCCAGACGACCTTATATTATATTTATTGTTGTTGCAATAAATTGCAGTGCAATTTCTTGTTTGATATATTAAGGCATTTTATTACCTATTGACGTAATTCCTCTACTGAGCAATTTCACGCCACATCTTATGTGTTTGCTAACACATGGCTGAACAATCGAGCGCCGGGTTAATCCCATTTTAGACGAATAGCCGACAACAAGACGACACTGGAAAGCTCCTGCACGGTGGAATACGAGAATCACGAACGAGATCGAATCTCGATGCACGATCATTTTTATACCGTAACGTTCCGTAATGAAATCATTACTTTAAAAACATCCTCCCATGATCAACTCTCAAACGAGGTCTTCTCGTACTCCCGATTGAGAACCTTTTCAAACCTGGCTTCTCCAGAACGAGAGAGAAAGAGACAGATTTTCTAGCTAGCTCGAAGCCACCTGTTTCCAGCAGGAACCGACTCCTCGATACCCCGCTCAAATCGAAACGAATCGAAGAAACGAGCATATCAGAAGCCGATGCTTGGAAATACGTTGTTTCTTTGCGTTTCAAGAGCTTCAAAATTTCCAGGACGAGCGTAATGTCTGTGACAAAGGTCATCAGTGCCTTAGATGTTAATAATTATAAAAAATTAAATTACCATCGTTGATCAATTAATTTTGAATATCATAATCTAATTAAAGAATCACGATAAACATTCTATGGATAAGCACGTGACTTACATAATTATATTTATTATTATTTTGTTATTACGCACTGAAAACAATGGAAATACTTTCGTGACGCCCTGAATAAAACGTGTGAATTTGACGTGGCCAAAATCCCAATGGTCAATTCCAAGCCAGAAAGATTGTAACCCCGTCATAATCGATATTCTGGGAACGTTTTAAAGACGGAAAACGAGAAATTCAGGAATACCAATCCCTCGACATTTTCCATTAATAATAGCTTACGTATTGGCAATGACGTCGATCAGATCCTCAGGTTTATTCGTCTCAACGTGCAACGTAAGAACGACTGGCTTAACCAAACACGAATAAACGTTGCGTCTCCATCCATTTCCAATAAACCGAATTCTTTTCTCGGAATGAATTGTTCGTAAGCACGTATTACGGATATGCTTAAAAAACTCGATAGTCCCTTCGATAGAATTTGCGTCGTTGCAGCGAGAATATCAACGGAGAAGTGGCTCGTGAGCTCCCGCGTTTAAAGACAAAAGACTGTTCCCGGTAAAAGAGCGAGGTAAAGGCGCGCGTACTTCGATCGGGGCGCCTTCGAGACTCGTAAAGACGACGGGAGAGCGTAGCCCTCGCTTTGAAAAATCAGTAGAGCCTATCGAGCCGACAAATTTTCGGACGAACCCTCCTCGTTGCTTCCGGACGCATGACCGCGCCTCTTCAACGTTTCGTCGGCAGTCATTGAACGAGGAAACGAGTCGCTTTTTTAAGAAAAAAAAAAACAAGTTCGAAAAAATTTAAAACAACAGAGGAAATATTCAAATATTCCTTTTCCCTTTTAGTGATAGTATCGAGTTTTTTCAAACACCTCGTATAATAGAAAGGTCTCGTAAAACTTGAGAAATTCGTCATAAAAACAATCCGCGAAAATCACAGCGCTCTTGAATCGATGAGTATTAAAAAAAATATTGTATAATACGAATATATTGTGAAGTATGAGAGAAATTTTCTTTCATATTCGATTCGTTCTTGTTGTATTATAGAAACGTCAAGAGAGCAAATAGGATGCAGTCGTACGAACGTCCCGAAAAAGAAACTTTGAAATAAATCCCAAGACAATCTTCGAGACAAAGACGTAGCCTAGTTTAATCCACGGAACAGGACATGGAATTATCATCCTGATTCGAGATCGGGTTAGGACTGTCTCGCGGTCTGCCACGGTATTGAGGTTAACCAGTCGCATACTCGTCGCACGAATGGAAGCTGAGCTAATCGTTGTGCGCGGATGCACGACGCTACTTAACGTCGCCCAAACGATAATCGCATCAACACAGAGAACTGCGATCGCGCGTGAACCGTTCCGATCGATCTTCCAAACACAACACCGCGTGATTTAATTCACCGACCGACAGAACGACCCAACATCGAATCGAACCTGTTGATTTTACGAAAAAACGAGATAAATTTTCTTCAACGTTTCAATTGTCTTTTCTCTAACCAAGAAAACAAATATTCGACGTAACTTAAAGTCATCCTGACGATAATCGAATCCAGAAGGAGGTTTGCGGCCATGCATAATACCGTTTCGATCGATCTTCCAATAAAAATCTTCCAAAGGTAGTAACACGTGATTTGAACCATCGACCAATATGACAACGAAATATTGAATCGAACCTGTTTAATTTGTTAACAATGGACATAATATTTCCTTGGTGTTCCAATTGTCCTTACTATACGATGACCAAGAAAATAGTACTCAACCTAGCTTAAGGTCAGCTTGACTATAATCGGATCCACAAAGAGGTTTGTGACCGAGCATGAAACTGTCCAATCGATCTTCCGATAGGAACCTTCCAAAAATAGTAACAAGTTATTTAATCCATCGGCCGACAGAACGATACAACATCGAATCGAACCTGTCGAAATGGTCGAAGCTGTCCTCGTCTGATCCTTCCTCGACTTCCTCCACTCAACGACGATAAGATAAATCAGTGTCAACGTCGTACGCTCGCAGGAAACGTGACCGAGTAAATGCGATCGTAAAGAGGATTCTCGTAAACTGTCTGTCCGCCGAGCGTTCGTACAATAGCCGCGACTTGCAGCTTTTTTCACGCGAAGATCATCGCTTTGCGCTCTACTGAATTCAGCACCCGATAAATCGCTAAATTAAGTTCGAAACTGGCTCTCGGCCAGCCTGGAAGTCGCTCGATGCACCGGAGACGCGGTCCTCTCTTTGGACACGAGAATCAAAATCGATTAACCGAGAATATTTTCCGATGATTAAAACGTATTCTTTCGCTGATTAGTCGCGTGATCTCGTTCCTAGTCGTCGTTGTCGTAAAAAAAAGTCTCCAGTGAAGTTAGCAGATGCTAAAAAAAAAATTGATTTTTCTTCCAGCTTTTTTCGAGCACCAGGAATTCGCCTATATCAAAACGGATCTCGTCCAATGGATACGATCCAAGATCAAAATCTGTATTTCTTGCAATCGACCAAGACAGAACGAAATTATATTTATCTATTTATCGAGTGCCTTCGTAGGTTCATCCAAACGAAGAAAATCATCGCGCTAATATCGATCGAAATCCCATCTCATCAAATTCTATCCCATCCCGTCCCTTTCCTTCCCTTTGTGAATACCTCTCCGATTATTCACCGACGCGCTCAGAATTCTCGAGGGAAAGTGGAAAAAGAAGACGATAAACAAAAAAGGAGAAAGAAAGGAAGAGAAACCTTCTCGCGGCATCGTTCCAACGCGGAAAGCCTGGAAAAGTAGGCGAGAGGCGAGTGGACAGTCGATTTATCCACGTATCCGCGATACGTCGAGGCTACAGCGTACTGCCAACCAAACGAGCTTCCCCGAGTCTTCTTCATCGTCCTCGTGCTATCTCCTCATCCCTCTGTCTTGCACCTTCCTCTCTGCCGCGCCCCCACCCCTCCAATACACCGAAGCCCGCCTCCTCTGCTCCTTCACCTCCTCCTCCAGCTCCTACGACCACCACGAGCCTCTCTGAATTACCTCGACGAAGAGACTTGGAGCTTTGGCGTATCCGATCGAACGTCGGCTTCGTCGGCGGCGCGTCGTCGGCACCGCGACGTCGACGACGTCTCGCGGCACGTCGCGTTAAGCTCCGAGCCGATGCAAACGCGGCAGTAGCGCGAGTTCAACGCTGACCAACGACGTAACGCGCCTCTCGTTCCACACTTCGTTCCTGTCTTTGTACTCGTCACCAGCGACTTTAACTTCGTTCCAGTCCTCGGTCTCGTCTCTGTCTTCGTCACGGACCACGTCGTCCTTGTCCTTGTCCTTGTCGTTGAATCGACGCATATCACGTACATATGATGAATCGTGCCGACGGGCAAAGCGGACGCGCACCAACTGCGCCCTGTTGCGCTTCCTCGACGCTTCCTCGTTCTCCTCGTCGGCCCTGACGGCGGGTTGCCGCGACGCGCGCACGCCGCAGCCCGCTTTCCCCTCCTGCTTCTTTCCTGCCGCGCGAGACTTCCCCCTCCGACCCCCGACCCCCTCCAGCCGGTCCACCTGCCGCGCCAAGACGCCTCACGCACAGAGCCGCCCTTATTCGGCTGGACCGCGTCGCGAGGAAGCCTCACCCCTCTTCGGACCTTTCTTCTTCCGACGGCGCTATCGCCACCTAGGCGAACGCGGTCGAAGCGACTCGGCTTCTTTCTTTCTCTCTTTTTCTTTTTTTTTTCCTTCTTTATTGTTCTTTTTTCCCCTTTTTTCTTGTTTTTTTTTCTTGGTTCCTCCGTTTGGAGAGATTGCTATCGCGCCTTTCGTTCGAAGGATGGATGAACGAAGGATAAGACGGAATTGAGGTTTGCTTGTTTCAGACCGGAGGATTCGCGAGGGTGACGATGAGGGATGAGGAGAAAGAGGGTAACGGAAATTTGAAGTGAAGAGTGAAATTAGTCAGGCATTTCTGGGTACGCGTGTCGTCGATATCGACTGAGTACGATATACTATACGGAGAGAGAATTAAAGAGCGATGATTGAACTCGATGTGTCTTTTAAATTTGTGAACTAACGGACGAACGGATAAGAAGTTTTAGCCGCAATTTAGTACGAAATGACTATTTAAATAATTGAGTTAAATTATTGAATTACGATGAAATCTTATTAGAAATTGTTGAATAGGTACAGAATCAACGATTTCATTTATTTTCATTTGATATGAAATTTCTATATCTTTAATGATGTTCCTTCCTTCTTTGTAACGTGCTAACAAGTTTGTTTTAAATCCAACGATAACTCCATTAAACGAAATAAACTGAAGAGAATTCGCGAGTGTGACTAAGAGGAATGAGGGCGAAACAGGAAATAGGAATTTGGAGAAGAGTTACGTATGGATATTTGCTTGTGCGTATTGTGCGAAGCGAGTGGAATTGGTCAGACATTTCCAGGTACGTTTGTCGTTTATATCGATTAAGTATGATATACTGGATAACCGAGACAGAATTAAAGAGCGATGTTTCTTTTAAAAGACAAATGGAAAGAAACTTCACACAGGCTGGTACGGAATGATTGTTTAAATAATTAGATAAAACTATTGAATTACGATGGGAATAAATGATTAAAAGTTGTCGAATAAATAGCGAATCAACGATTTTATTTTTATTCCAGTTTCAACGATATGAGTATGATCGAAATATTTAATAATATTCCTTCTTTCTTTATAACGTCTTAACAAGTTTTAGATCCAAAGATAACTCCATCCTATGGCGACAATTTATAAGGTATAATTACAACAACGTATTTACGAAAAATATACGTCTTTAAATATACGATGCTTAACGAAATATTTAAATTACCATTTCTAGTACACTAAATGGCGCCAGTAATGCAAACTATTTTAAAAATAACTATAGACTTGTTTTTCAGCTCGAATTGCGTGCCTCCAGCTACGATCGTGACGTTAATCTCGGGGGAATATTTGAGAGATTATGGGAATATTTAATTACTCTCTGCCGTTTTTATCGTTGTACGATCTAAAAATGAAAGAAAATGCTTCCTTTTTATAAATATCATGAAAATAGCTTTACCTTAAAATGTAGTTTAAATTCGTTATTGTATTTCACGTTGCATCAAATTGAGCGCAATCGCTTTTATTGAATACGTTACCAAATATGCGTACGATCGGTTCGATAAAAATACATTTTCAATATTCGAAAGAAAAATAAATAAACGTTAACAATACATATCATAAGGAATAAAAGAATAAAAGCGAGCGTTCAACGATGTTCAAAAATTACACGCGACAGACTCGATAACGATGAGGCTAGGATTTTATGCTAGGATCGTCGAATTACTATGTCGAGCTGATTGTTCATTCCTTAATGTAAGCTAGCACAATTAAGGACCCTTAGAGTCGGTAGCCTCTACGCTTTTGTATTAGAGTTCGGTTAATGGATTAATGCCGTGCTTACAGGCGAGTCACAGCGATAGAATTAGAGGATGATTTTTCATCGTTGTTTGATCACGCACCCAACGTATTCAGAAGGGAGCGAACTCTAGTTGCTTCTAGACACAATATTAAAAACTTCATCGATTTATTCACAACGTGCGCAATGCTATTTAAAATAATTTTCAAAAGCGAAAGGAAATATCGCTATTAATTATCGATATAGTCCACATTATCGTCCAGCTGGATGCGAGGGAATATTCTTTTCCCTGAAATATTTAATAATACGAACCACGTGTACTCAATTCAATTACAGAGGCGAGTATAAATTTGCTCTTCGTGTGTTTTTCTTAGTTAAATCGGTCAAATCGCAATTTAATTATTTCCGTTGGTGCTCTATCCGAAGCGAAGATCCACAGCACGCCATGTAAATAAGACGATATTTCTGTTTCGGTAAACGACGTGATATTTCTTAGAGCTGCAAACGCCGCTGACGTTACGCGCTATCATCTTACATAAAAGAAAAAAATAGACGTATGGAAGTACGTATATACCACGAAACTACGCACAGTGAGACGAAGCGCAGAAAAATTGGCTAAAAATACTAAACGATCTTAGATTTTAATTAAAATTTGTATTCTACGTTTATCGTGTATTACAAATCCAAAGTCGAAATTATCAAAAACCAAATGGCGGACCCTATATGGCGGATGCTAACCTTAAAAAGTGTAGTAAATTATTAAAATTTGGTAAACAATTGTTAGTGAGTCCCCAAAATACAAATCCGAATTTAAATTTCGTCTAGACTTAATGGCGAATTCAATATGGCGGACGTTAATGTGAAAAAGGTGTAGTACATTCATGAAATTCGGTACATCATCATTATTCAGTTTGCATAATATAAATCCGAAATAACAATTACTGAAATCACAATGGCGAATTCAATGTGACTTTCGATATGCCGTGGTTCATCGCACACTCGATCAATATCTAGTTCCATCGCTTTATACGTCGTAAAGACTCGTGTTTTTTTTCATTTGCATAATCAATATCGAAGATTTTCTCTCGCACTGCTTTCTCCATCTTCCCCCAATTTTTCCGGTCCTTTTTATTTCATTCAGCTCCCCGTTCGTTTACCCTTCGACGATTTTATGTCAACCAAGAAGCTCCGTTAATCGTTACATTTGCATAAACCCGGTGCCATCGACCAATCCACAAAGAAAGCTCACGTTCAAACGCAGCTACTTCCCAGAAAAATAATGGCGCGTCACGTTTTATTCGATTATTCGAAGAGGGACGTTCGAAACTCTCGGTCCAGTGGAATTGACTTACGAGAATGCTTTTTAACGGGCCAATTTAACTGCGCCAAACAGCGCGAGAAATTTCGTGGAATCTCTTTATTCTTTGCTTTAGTAATAACTTAGGCGCGATATATGGCTTTACGAGGTAAAGATTAATTAACAAACCGAGGAAAATCGTCTATGCGCTTATCGTGTGGTTGCGCGATTCATCGCGTTCCTTCAACATTGTCACGGCTGTTCCTAAGTGCGCGCGTATTTCTCCGCTTGTAATTTAACCCTTATAGTCCCGGCAACGATATATCGTCGTTTTCTTTTCTTGCGTTATAATTTAACAACCGTAAGCGACAGGAAGGAACCTTGAGTGTAAAAGCCAGTGCATATCACGTGGATTATCATCTGCTGAAATATTTAGTTATTGTTTAAACTATTAATTCTTGTAGTGCACCCTTAAGTTTTATCGTGCCAACGACGATAAGTAATTCGAAATAATTGGAAGTAATATGAGCTGTCACCTGATAAAGTATCTGCTTATTGTTTGAACGAGTAATCCTTCTAATTTTAGTTGCAAAGCTAATACCTACGTGAAGACAATCGAGACAAGTTGCAATGAAATTCATTTAAATTTCGTTTAAATAGCATTACGTATGTTGTCGACAACGATAAATATTTTTCACGCTATTTCAAAATTGTCTAATCAAATTCAGTTATCGAGTGTTATTTTTTGCTTACACAGATGCTTTCAATAACGAAAATAGAACGAAACGAGGTGACTTTTTCTCGTTCAAAATTATTTTATTAAATTATTTATTTTTTGTCATATAAAAGTGCAATTAAAGCTTATCGATTGTTATTAAAAACTTGTGAGGAATTCACTTTGTTGAAAACAATACGTAGACGTTAGTTTCGACGATTGAAAAGTGATTATTTACAGGAAAAAATCAATTCATGTATTCGGTGGAATATGGAGGCTTTTGTGCTTTATGTTGCGTTGGACGATTACAAAACCTCGCGCTTCATTCGAATCCTTTTCACGAGGATCGTTTGTAAAAAATCGTTCTGCAAGGTATCGTTTAGTAAAATATTTAGTTATCATTTGAATAATCAACAGAATATTATAAACGCATACGTAAGGGCATGATTATCACAGATGTGAGTGAATCAAAGAAGTATTATAAATGAAATGCAAGAGCTAATGGTAAGGAAATATTTAAGTAAGGGAATGATTACCACTGATATGACGAATCAAAATAGTACAGAGTACTTTCAATTACGCGGCATATTTATTATTTTGAGGAATCGCAAGATCTGCTCTCGACGAGCGAAGTCCAGTGGAGAACACTGAACAACATATCACTGCGATACAACATCTTGACAATTGTTTTACAAAAATCATATTAAAAAACAATACATAAATTAATACTGAAGAAAATATTAATAATAACATTAATATAAATCAACGGCTTAGTCTCTGTGATAGCTCGGTCCCGTGAGATCACCGAATTAAGCAGCACGGGCGCGTCCAGTACTAGAATAGGGGTGACCGTCTGGGAAAAAACGAATACTGTTGGTTGGACGCGTCTCACCGCCACATAGGGGGGATGGAGAGGGGGTGTAGCTGCATTTACAAGTACCCTCGTTCCTATACCGCCGGCTTAGTTACAAACTTACGCCCGCTTGGCTTACAAACCAATGCCGGGCGGAACAGAGGATTGCAAAAGGCGGCCTAATAAAGAGAAGAAAGATCTATTCAATCATTCATTTATTTATTCGTTCGTTAATTTGTTCAATCGTTCACTCACTCATCGCATCAAATTAAATCCAATTCTGTTATTTTCAAATCTCTTCGATCATTAATAACTGATATGATGGATGTTTAAAATTTTACTTCGCTCGGAATAACGATCGTATTAGTACGTGTCCAAACGCATACGAGAAAATCATGATCCGAATACTCATACTTTCCGATATGTGCAGTAATATCGAAAATATTTGCTTCCTATCGCTTTTACAACGTCGACATTGCATGAAGCCAGCCGAAATGGAGATATAAAAATATAATACTACGATTTAGCTAGTATAACTTTGAGTTTACGAACTAATCTTGTTCATGTAAAGTGTTAATACCGCGTTGGCCGTGAGTGATGAATTTCAACCAGACGTTAGTTGAACACTAAATGATTAATTATATGCTTGCGAACGCGCGTAAAACGCGCTGCTTGCGGCGTAAAGTAAACGTCGATCAATATACAATAAAAAGGAAAATCGGGTATCCTCATAAACTACTGACACGCAAACCAAAAAGGAAGAATTAAAAAATTTAACATGTCGATGTTTCATTCCAATTTTTATTAAAACATCTATTAATGCTAATATTTCTTTTCTACCTTATAATTAACAAACAAACAAATATAATAAACCCACGCACAAAAAGGAAGAGGAGAACTAACCATGAGTAATAGTAAGTATTTAAGGTGATCAGAAAGTAATGTCGTATTTGCGCAGACCAACAATACGTTTAACACGTTGACTGTCGTGGGAATTATCAATGAGCGACACTCGATTTGACTGTAGCGCCATGGGAATCACCGCAGACCGACGACATAAAACGTATCGCATAATAAAAAATTCATGTTAACGCCATGAGCAATCCACGTAAAATTTTCGTGGTCATCAACGTGTTAATACAAATCAGTACACAACTGTAATTAAATCGAATTGATTTAAAATATATTTTATTTCTTTTGACATAGAATTGTATTCGAAAAAAAGAATAAAAACATTTTCCCGTAAAAAGTAAATCATCATACGTTATCATATAATCGCTTCTCTTAATTAAAACTGAAAAATTCAGTAGAAAATTTCTATTTATCGTATGTAAATTGAGAATTAAGTTTTAAAATTCAGAGAATAAAGTCAAAAAATACTGCGCGCTTTAAGTCTGATTTTACCTTTCAAAGGACACTTAGACATCTTTTAATTCACATTCGTCTAGATTCATTGAAATTTAGAGCGGTTGGGACACATACGTTTCGAACTTGTAATCCTTAATATTAAATCTGTTTAAACGTCCGCCATAATCTCGGCATTTTTTGAGAGATAAACCTACTCTTTTTAACTGTACTTTATTCGTCTTAACATTAACTCCAGCTAGGAGGTGTCGAACGAAACGTTACCATCGTCGCGTGATTAATCGAAACTTCTAACGATTTTGTTTAAACCCATTGTCGCTTCTACGACGCGCTTCTTCGAGATTAATAACATCGTTAAAAGAGAAATTCTCGTAGACATTTTTCATAATCCGAGAAGCGAGAGGTATAATCAAGAGGAGAACAACGAGACGGAACAAAATGGAGCTTCGAAAGAGTACTCCTTGATGAATAATCGTTTCGTGTCTCTCGTTCTTCGAAACTTCGACGTTTTCACGGAGCAAGAATCGAAATGACCGCGATTCTCCGATCACGTGCACCAATTTCATCTATTTAAACGTACATTTACATTTTCGCATTGCACTTTACGACGTGACGTATCTCGTTACATTCTATTGCACTTTCACAAAGCATGAAACGATATTCGAGTCTCTTGAAAGCCATGAATTTCAATATAGTAATGTAAAATTAAAAATATCGTATTTCCTCGACCGTACTGTCGTAGAATGCGTGTAAAATCAATTTCGGTCGTTACATCGACAAAGCGACACTTAACCCAATATGGACGTGTAAAATTCAACTATAACGGACAGCTGGCGACTCTAATATTAAAATCCTTCAGAGAACCCGGTACAAAATCCTCAGAATAATGGCCGAAAAATAAATCAATCGCTTTACTGAAAAATTCGAGGTAAATATCGTAAATCATTTTTCAACTTGAAAGCAAACTTATTATTTCAATAAAAACAACATAAACAAAAGGTTAGAGAAATTTAAAGGTTAAAGAACCAAAAGAACTTTGAAATAGATTCACAGTACAAAACTAATTGTAAGAACTACACCCACAGAGTGCTCAAATCGAACATCATTGGACATCCATCTGAATCCCATCAACGTTTTATGTTACGTCATCAAAGTTGTCAAATGTTAAAATAACAGATTGCAATTGCTCGAGATAAAAAAGAGGAAAAAACGTAGGATCAAATACCAAAGGGCGGCATCGCGTTTCTTCATTTTATAACCGACATTTGAAAATATCCGAAGTCCGATCTGAAGCCCTGCGTTCTTCGTCGGTTAGACCGAGTGAAAAAAAGTTCTCAAATATTAATAATTTCGTCTCGATAAATAATATAAATAAATTGTTTTCACGGTGAGATTGTTATTATCGATTCTGTATATCAGCAGCTTCGGTACGCGTACGTAGATTTTCGTGAGTTGACTTTCGAGGCTCCTCGTGACATTTTTTTCAATGAACAATTGCCATTGGCCGAATTAATCACGATCCAAATTAATCACAAGCTTGTTAACTCTCGCAAATTTATATTCCTCGTCCTTTCGACGATGCGAGTATTCGACGAATTTACTTTACACGTAGAATGGTCGCTAACAGGCGCCTTGTGTGTTTTTCTCCCTCGATAGATTTTAATACGTTCGATGTTCTCTACACCTACGTGAAAAAGTACTCGTCCTCAGTACTACGTACTACGTGAAAAGCACATCGAGATAACGACGAATAATTGGAAGATCTCATTTTTCACGCTTGCTAAACTCTCGTCCTACTGGTCGACAATGAGTGTAAATCCGAATTTTAAAGCAGGATTGGAGTCGTTCACTTTGTAGAGATACATTTCGATAACGATAATTATCACACCTTAGCCCCCAAATGGCTTGGTATTTCTGGAGCTTTATCTTGACTAACGATTTATCTAGATAAAATTTAACTTTTAAAAAATACTTTTCATCTCAGAGAAGAGATTTAATAACGGATTTTTATGCTTTTAATTATTGGGTTCCCAAGAAAGTAACTTTATTTCTCAGAAATAAATTGCGTTACTTAATAATTTTTGTCAGCATTACGATTGCAAATCATAAAATTGTCAGAAAAACGGCAAAAGATCATTGAACAAAATGAAAAATATATAATTGATTAAAGTTCATTCATCGAGTAAAAAATTAAGTTATGTTTTACGCCAAAAAACCGAGATTGTTTTATTGTCGACGCAATAATTAAGAAAGTTAAGAAAACAATGTTGCATGGAACCGACCAATGGCTAGACCCTTTAAGAGAATGTGTTAATTTCTAATATTCGGGGCTACCAACTCAGCCTCGTTTTCCTCCAAGATCTTTTACATACGATTGCGAGTCGCGACGTAATCATTTTTTCATCGAGAGTTCGTCGATTCTTAACCCATTGGCTAAGTATTTCTCGAGAGATCCTCTTATCCTGGCTAACGGTTTATTTCGTCAAAGTCTTGCTTTAGAAAAATATTTTTCATCTCGGAGAACAATCGTGCAATTAACAAGAAATTTAATTAATTAATTAGGAGAATTAAAAGACAACATCCCATGAAAGTTTTTCAAGCCGACGAATTCTCGCCTCTTTAAGCCAATGCTTTAAAAGGTGGAAATAAAGTTGCGGAAAAATATCATCCATAATATATTTCTTCAAATATCGAAAAACTCGTCTCGCTCGTCGTCGCTCAAATGTTTCCTCGAAGAACGACGAAAGCGAGCTTGAGAAGCACGAAATGCATGAAATCAGAGGTGAACGCACCCCTCGAAGCGTAATACAACGATACTATCGAAATCTCCATAGCGACGGGTAGCCGGAAATTTAAAGTCGTTCGACAAAGGGAGAAAAAGATCGACCGAAGGGAGAACCTAGGGCGCGTACGCAATCGAAAAGAATAGAATTCGAAGAAACAGGAGAAAAAAAGAACGAAAGAGACGACATGACGACGTTCGTCCGTTGTCGAGCTTATAAAACTAATTTATTCGAAGGCCGATAAAGGGAGGCTCGACTGAGGTAAAGAGACACAAGGAAGACAAGTTCTCGAGGAAGGGTCATATAAAGGGTTTCTCGCGTACAAAGAGACGCGCGAAGGTCTCGCGTCGACGCGAAAGTGATTTGCCTCCTATTTAACGCGCGAGAAGGAAAAAGGAAGAATCCAAATGAGAACTTCGTTGAAAGCTGCTCCCATTTTTTTACGAAAATGCCCAAGGCAACGGGGAAGCGAACTAGGCCGACGTCGACACCGACGCCACGTGGCGTCGTTTCAATTACTTGTAGCTCGACTATAAAGACCCAACGAAACGTCGACAGGAAATAAAAAAAAAAGAAATGCTCGAGGAGGGGAGGGGGTGGAGGGGGGGGGAGAAAAAGGGAGTAAAAATAGGTAGCAGGAAGACGAGGGCAAAATTGGACCACGTAGCTTTAAACGGAACAGTCCATATTCAGTTGGTCCTTTCTGACGTCCGACGAGGGACGATTTTACGCGGGCTAGGGGAAAAAGGACGTTAGAGATTAGAGAAACAATGGCTAAGCGGAAGCGCGTTATGCGCTGCTTCGTTCTTCGTTTTATTCATTCGCCCTCTTGCTTCGTTTCTTTTCGGCTTATCTGGCATTAAGTCGTGCTGTCTCACTTTCTCTCGTTGGCGGATTAACTCCGTAAAATCGACTACTGTTTACGATCGAATCACCCTCTTGCGAGGCCACCAAGGAGGCGCTATTCTCTCTTTTTCTCTGTTCTTCCTTTTGCGCGAGGCACGTTCCCACAATTTGACTGACACAATCCTCCCAACCGACGCGTCATAAATTACTCAAAGATCGTTAAGAGTGTGACTGTATTTCACGTGACGAAATTTTTTGAGGCACACCATCGGTTGGTATTCGGGATAGTTAGAAGTACCTTCTTTTTATTGTGTTTAGGGATCGTGGCAACTTTTCCGACAGACCGACAGACATTTTACCATTTGCGTACCCGTAAAAACCAGTAATGGAAGGAATGGATTCAATAAAACTAAGCCTCTTGGCAAAACTTTTGCTTTTGGTGAAATTTAAGAATTAAAAAACGATCTCCATCGAGTTTTTCTGCCGAACATGCTGACCACTAGTAGCGTAGCTTGATCTCGTCCCATGTTGGATGTATTTAAAGTAATGTCTCTAGTTATTGTTCCTATGTTGAACATATGTAACGTAGTGTTCTTGGTCTCATTCTAATGTATGAGTATCTAATTGTACGAGTATACATTCGGACGTATGTAATGTAGTGTGCTCTATATAACACCTGTGCTCGATCCAGTGTATTTATTCTCTTTCACCAGAATATCAACGACTTTTCGAATCTTAATTCACAAGTTATCTAACCCTCGACATTCCCTTGAATTTCAAAATTACAAACTATAGACTATTCCAGAATCGTAATTTATCTGTATAGTTGGTTATCGGTAAAGGTAATTACAGGCATCCCTCGAATAGCACGGTACTTGTATTGCACGAAATGCGATATAATTTATAATATAATATACGATAATATAAATATATTCGAAGTTTATATAAATATATTCGAATATTACTGTTAAAAATTAATTCGATGACGCAGTCATCACTTTTTTGACCGGTCGGATGATATACAACTGAACTATTATAACTAAAAATACATTACTAAATTGTTCTTATTTTCAATGATTTCTTAATTAATCTTTATAACCAAATGTACGTTTTGACTGACACGAATCATTAATACCGAATAACATAGTTTCGAATAAAGCGGGAACCAATTAACCGTATCTGCAAAATAATGAGATTTTTAAATTTCGGTTTAACAATATCTGGATCCCAAGACGCTGTTATCAAGATGACAGAAAATAAGTGACCTGGAAGGACAAGTTTCCATTGCGGTTTCCATTGAGACGCACGACGCGTGACAGTCTCGAGCATAAATACAGAAACCCCGGGAGACGCGTTGCACGGTTCGACGTTAATGATTTAGGTGACATCAGGCGCGTACGTTAATATCGTGCGTTCGTGAAGGAACTACCGTCACGAAATACCGTCCTTTCATTTACGTTTCGACGAAGGAGGAAGTTCGAACTATTCAGATGCGACGATGTAATTCCATCGGCTTCCTTTCTAGTCCGTTTGCTTTTACGCGATTCAACGTTTCTCTACAGTACGTTGGATAATAACGCATGTATCTCGTCTTCCATCAAGGACGAATCAAGAATCCTACGACGCGATTGAAGCTGAGAATCGCTCATGAGTGAAGATTTTGCAAGTATAGCTCGGTGTGTGCAGTTGATCGCTTGAAATGAATTTAACAAGAGCGGCATCGCGGTCAGAATTAAACAAATTGTTCACGTCTATATATGTATTAGGTTAAGGAAAAGGAAATCAATTATATTTACGTGAACTTCAAGACATTATTTAACACGTTTCGCATTACCAATATTTGTCAAATATGCACCGTTTTGATCTGTAACTTTTGCCATTTTTGGGGTAGAACCATTACTCCATAATTCCAAGATCCACGATTGATCGACGCGTTCCGTGTCGAACAACCGTTGATAAAGCGCAACACCAGGCTGATCGACTGCCGTTCGTCGTCGGAGCGACGAAGCGAGAGAATGGTTCGTTCGATAAAAAGTTGACGCGGAAGGTGCGAACGCGTTTCGATTCACGCATCGTCTCTCGTACAAATCGAGCCCGTTGTCGAACGGTTTCCGCCAGTGGAGATCAAACGCGATCATCTAGTAGCGTGTGGTGACACGCGTCATTGAACGTCGATCGTCGTTACTGAATGGACGAAGTTCAAAGTTCTGCTAGTTTCAACACCAGTGTCCTCAGGACTTTTGGAGTTTAGAGCATGGTTGATATGATCGTTTCACTGAGTTTCATAGAATTAGATGGGGTATTAGAAGAATTCCATGTGACTCGTTTAACGGGTACGTGTTTCGTATGACCTAGGATACAAGAGAGTCGTAAAATTAGGGAAGACAATAAATCGACGCGTTTGGGCACCCGCAAGGAGGAAATTGTGGTAAGAACTTGGCTTAAAACTTTCACCATTTTAGCCAGAACTTCACCGTTATATTTTATCGTCTCAATGTATTCTATTTGGAGAACCAGAAACGTGATCGTTCTCATTATTAATGATTTTTTGTTATCTCGTCTTGCAAACTTCAGCGTACATAATCAACTCTTTGGTATTAACAGTATCCTATTTTTTCGTTAAATTAAACCAGATAATATTACAATATATTTATTTCTATTTCGAGTCAATGATGTAATTGACTCTTCTTATCAACTTCACTTGCAACAATATCTCGTACAATCAACTGATTAGTATACTGTTATTTTATGAAATATTTGTTAAGATGCGATTATCAGGACTGATTCGAATTGCGTGAAACTTCGAAATTAGAATTTTGCAACTTTTGTATCAGAGGCCCATTAAATGGTTTTTCAAAAGATCGATGAAATTTGATATATTTAAATCGAACTCTTCGACGACGACGAAGAAACGAATCGAACAAAATTTCACGCAAATAAACGGAATAAAAACCGAAACGCAGCAGCGACGTTCATCAGAAAGCGCTCTCGAGGAATGAAAGAAAACCTCCTCCGTCTTAACAAGTCCATGTCTGCCTCTACTTCGCCAGTCACGCGTTATCGACGATCGACCAAGCGTTTCTCCTTCCACGTTCGTCCTTCGTATCGTCTTCGAGAGCCAGCTTGCCGAAATAGCTTTCAGCGCGGTCGTTCTTGCGTCTTTGAACGCCTGCCACATCCAAAAATTGCGTCTACATCAGATGATTTTTCGAGCAAAGAGGCAAGGAGGGAGAAGGAACCAGGAAGAGCAAAAGAGAGAGAGAGAGAGAGAGAGAGA
>JAITYT010000033.1:31818-42826 GCA_025433975.1 Liostenogaster flavolineata
AGAAATTTACACCATTTTCTAACACTTTTTGCCAGTGTAATGGCAGTTGTTCGATTCCCTTTTTAAAAAGTCTTTAAAATAAAATAAAAAAAGATTCTTTAAAATCGAAGAAATTTGGATTACTTTCCGGTGAACTTAATATATATTGTACATATTATATTATATTATATTATTCTTTGATAGTACGGTCGGAGAAGCGTCGAAATATTTTTTAAAGTTTCCTCTTCATATTCGAAGAGCAATTCGAAGAGTCGGAGCCGGCGCGCAATTACAATAATTAACGTTCGTCGTTATTTGTACTTTCCTCTTTTCTCTTTCCAATCTTTTCGATCCCACTCGTCTGCGATATCCTTCTTATCGCCTGCGTCAAATCACGAATTTTAATTTATTACGATTCCCAATTACAAAAAGGAACGATCATCCGAAATAATTTGCCACCTGTTGAAACGATCGCGTTTCTTTAATATATCCCTTATGTATTTATATATGTGCATGTGTAAGCATGAAAGCAATACAAATTCCGATAAAGCTAGGTGTACGTTGCCGTTGCTTGCGCTGCCTCACCAATCCTATTTCAACCTGTCATCTTCGTACTCTTCGACTCTACAATTCGCCTCTGCGAATCGTATTTTCGTATTATTTTTTGTTTTCTTTTTTTTTCTTTCCTCGTAACGTCCAGTCCGTTTTAAACTCTTCCATACTGTTACCGTGTCTTCCATTTTGTCTGTTTTCTCTTGGCACGTGGCGAGTTTTTCCTACGATACCTACAAAAAGATCATATTTTGTGAGTCATAACAGTCTGCCTATGATCTAGTCGTTGACACCATTTTTTTTCATTTTTGTCTGTTTCCTCTCGATACGCGATGCGTCTTCCACGATACCTACGTGAAGATCATATTTTGTGGGTCGAATATGGTATGTCGTCACTTCATACTGTCTACACATCGACACAATTTTTTCTCTCCTTTGCCTGTTTCCTCTTGGCACGTGGCGCATTTTTCACGATACCTACGAAAAGATCATATTTTGTGAGTCGAATATGCAATTTGGTTCCACAGTCTCTTTACGATCCAGTCATTGACCAACGACTGGACTTTATCATTTCTATCCACGTCCTCTCTGTCCTTTGTCATCGATTATTCGCAACATTATCTTTTCCACGTTGTTATCGAGCTTTCGTGAGCGACAAGGCAAGAAAACGCGAAACGAAGGATCTCAAACCGATCTATCTCACGCTGCTCTCGGACTTTCGATTCCAACGAATTTGTCTCTTCGTAAAATCGAGTCCGTCGCTCCCATTACATACATCCGCGTCTCGTAGGATTCGTTTTAACCTTTAAACGCCTAGCGTGCCCGAAACGTCCCTTTAAATGTCTCTCCTCGGTCCCGCGAGTACCCAAAACATCCCGGCTGACTTCTCTCACGACGAAAGACCGTTTTGTTTCTCTTTCTTTAAATATTAGGTCTACCGGAAAGTTCCATCGCATAATGCCATCACGAACTTCAACATTGACTCCTTCGACCATTGCATTTCTACGTATGTGCTCGATATATACGAGAAGAGACGATCGGCAACCATACAAATTATATTATTTGGTAAATACTAATTAATCTATCGAAAACGTATTGGTTTCTTTTCATTCGAAACTTTCAACATAGAACTTTTCGGTAGACCTAATACAACGGTTAGAACGGCTGATATCCGACGTTTTAAAAATTATCTGGCAATTTTTTAAACTACGCGAATTTAAATCCAGCGGCTCGGTCAAAATACTGGGATTTAAATTTATTATTGTTATTTATTTTTATTATTATTATTATTATTATTATTAGCGGATAAAGGTCAAAGGTAACGTCACGCTCGCAACTTCGCTAGCCTTTCGAGACCTTTCGTGGGTCAAATCTCGGACTCGATCGCGGATTCGCGACGATCCGAAGGTGCCAACGACGCGTTGAGGATCCTTGAACGCCGTTATCGTACTTAATGCTACGTTAACTTTTTCACGCCACTGGAACGATCTCTATGCACGAACGACTGGTAATTCACTTACAACTATTTGTACTTCGTTCTATCCGAGCTAAATGGAGCATGACAGTCGGCGGAGACACGTTCCTACGTGAGCGACGCCCTGCTGCTCCTTGGCTAACACGCTCAGATCTGTACCGTAGCGAGCAATAGCCACGCCGAGGAATCCAACGGCACCGATGTTCATCGATTCACGCGAATTGACACTTCGTCGAGAAGTATCGGGGCAGCGAGGACGAAAGTAACGTCCTATTCGCGCGTATCGACGGATCCTTAATGGATTCCTTAATGGAGAGTTTGCCCACCAGGAAATGGCGAAGACACGGGGAAGAACTTCGTTTTTTTATATGAAAAAAACCTTGTTTTTTGGGGTTTTTTGTGAAAAACTGTTGAGAAAAAACGAAATGACTTTCCGAACGATCCAATAAAACTCGTGAAATTACTTCTTTTGGCACGAAGAAAAAATCGAGGCGTCGTTGACTCGAAATAAACCTGGGATTAAGATTCGTGAAATTGTTTCCTTTAGCATGACGAAAAGATTGGGGCGTCGTTGACTCGAAATAGATCGTTCGGAAAGTAATTTCGTTTTTTCTCAACAGCTTTTCGTAAAAACAACCAAAAGAAAGCATAGAAAACAACGTTTTTCCATTTAAAAAAGAAAAAACGAAATGGAACTGAAACTCGGAATGAAACTCGTGAAATTATATCTTTTATCACGACCCGAAAAAATCGGGTCCTCCCGATGTAATACGATTTATCCGGTTATGTACATAAGTGTCGCTTTATCTACGTTCGGTGGATTTTGAATGGCTTTGTAATCTACGTAGTGGAGAAAACGTTTAGTCGACGCCTGGCAAGAGGAGCGCGATCATTTTCACGAACGAATATAAGCTTGCCAATACGACAACCCGGTATTTGTTCTTTACGCTAAAGTTTTAACACTAAACGCACCAAACGGGGTCGAATGACCCTTTTCAAAATTTACTTTAATCCTTTATATCGCTTATAAAAATATAAAAGTACATTTGACTATTTTTTTAATATATGTTGTACGCTATTTTCTTCGATAAATTAACATTTTCTTTTTCTAAAAATAAACATGTGTACATTAATTATACAATTATTAATTATAAAGTACAATTGTACATTATTTCCTTCGACAAATTATAACAATTTTTTCCCTAAAAATCAACGTCTGTTTCGTAAGTGATCACTCGATCGCCGGTACGTTTAATGTTAATGTTCCGATACTTTTAACCCATTACCCGCCGATGTCCCATTTTTGGGACACGTTTTCAAACTTCAAATTCAAAGTTGGTTACCATGAACATTATCATACGGTTGATTCAATTCTTCTTTTTTACATTTTTGAATTACGGCGAGCAATGGGTTACGATCCAATTACGTGAAATCTTGTATTATTCACAGACATTTTACCTAACCCCTCTAACGACTTTTTTCATAATCGTTCAAAAGATCCGTCGCTATAATTCTGCTTTTATATTTTAGATGATCCGTCGGGTCTCGTGGCTCGACGCTCCTCCGTCCGTTCGCACTCGAGAGCGGTAGCTTCGAAGCATGTAGGACGACTCTTTCCTCGATAGAATCCTCGAGTCGAGTGATAGCTCGTCCGATGTACCAATCGGTATCGGTCCGTCCTTTCTCTGGTCCTTTTTCGTCACGATGTCCTGGACGTTGGGAGCGAACAAGTGGGCATCGAGACTGGTGATCGTGCTTCAGTTCACCGCGTGGAGCGCAGTCGGATTGATTCTCCTCCAGAAGGGCATAACCTCGCTGCAGAATCAATCGATCGCGATAAAGAGCACAAAACAGGTAACAAGCGAGATGAGCTAAGACTTGGCTGGCCTTAGAGCTGGCCGTGATCTTGCCCGTGATTAAGATCGGTTGCTCGCTCTCTTTCTTTGCCCTCTTCCCCCCGCGAGATCTCCTAGAAGCACGTACGCTCGACTCCCCACTCCATCGCGCAACTCTTCCTTCGCGGTAACTCATCCCTCGGCATTAACGCATCGATTATCAGTTGTTTGTACGCGAGGACAATATTGTCGCACGATGGAACCCGAAGGTGAAACAGACCCGCTATAAAATCGCGTCATAAAATATCTGCGACTTAAAATCATTCCTACATCATCGGTCTTTGCCGAAAGACACGAGGGGCATATCGTAGATAAAATGTATTGGTTTGATGATACCAACAAAAAAAGAAAAAAACAGATTAACGTATATCTTACCACGTATCGGCATCATCGTCTCGATTCGGAACGACGGCCTGGATTAGCCAGATATTGACGATCGCGCCATGTTTTTCGTCATTATCATTGGACAAATAGGGATCATTGTCTTCTATCGTCGGCTTTTCTTTCTTCAGGCGAACGTGTCGAACGACGAGCGAAACTTGTACGTAAACGACGAAAGCCTCGGCGACGATGTCGACGAGGTCTGGCAGCAGAAGTCTACGAAATATCAGGACGACGTCGCGAGCATACTCTTCTCTAGAATGAGAAACCTGTCGAGGTCGATGATCAATCGGAACGATCTGGAGTCCAATTCGTACGATCGCTCGAGCAAGCCGGAAAGAAAGGAAAGGGGAACGTTGGAGCCGTTCGAAGACTCGAAGGAAACGAAGGATAGGTCGGGCAACTACGTACTTCAGAATTTGTCCGACCGCGCTAGGAATCGCCTGTCGAACTCTCTAGAGTCTGGAAACGTCGATCGCGACTCCAAAGCGCGATTGGACGCGATATCGAGGAAGGATTACGCCAACAGTGACGAGCGGTTCAACATCGTCGATCAGGAAAATTCCACAAAACGATCCTACAACGAAACCAAGAACAGCCCGCCTCTGTCCGTGCTAGACGAAAGGAAGAGAATGCGATTGTCTCGCTTGAACAAGAGCGGAGCAGCCGCCGCTATAGCGATGGTGACTGTCGGCGCTGCCATGTTGGTCGTTGGACCTGCTGTCATCGCTCTGCGCGTCTTGGACGAGCGCAGGCAGCTCCGAAGATTTTTGAAGTTGACCTATCAAGACGACAAGCCGCCCAGCTACGAGCAAGCCACGCTGATGGGCGAAGCCCCGAGATATTCGACCCTCAGTTTGAACACGGTTCATTGCGCTCAGGCGTCCACGTCCGGCTCGACCTAAAAAGTCTGGGCTAAATTATGTTTTTTTCTATTTTTATCGTTCATCCACGTGAGTTACCTGGTGCAGCAATTGTGACTGTCGGCGCTGCCATGTTGATCGTTGGACCTGCTGCCATCGCTCTGCGCGTCTTGAAGGAGCGCAGGCAGCTTCGAAGACTCATGAAGTTGACCTGGCAAGACGACAAGCCACGCTGATGGAAGAAGCCCTCAGTTTGAACACGGCTCGTTGCGCTCAGGCGTCCACGTCCGGCTCGACCTAAAAAGCCTAGGCTAACTTATGTTCCCTTGTATTGTCATCATCCATCCACGTGAATCACTAGGAAAGCTTTACGGCGCGTTTTTCATATTTATTACGAATGTCCAAGCATTTCCATTGTGTCCACGTCCGTGTTACCATGGTTGTAAGAGCTGGAGTGAATATCTTGACGATTTTCGACAAACTTTTGCGGAACGTCGCTCCATTCGTTGCCCTATTGCAACGATTTCGTGCGAAAATCGACTGGATGTGTCGTTGGATCGTGATTTGTCTCGAGGGAAACTCTGAAAAATGTTCGTTCGACCTTTCTCGCTTCTTTCTGATTCTTCGCGATAAAGCAGGATTCGTTCACGAAGTCGGCTCCTGTTGAAGGTCCTCTCTGCCGAGACGTACGCATTTCACGAGTTTACGTCACTGGAACGCGTAAATTTAGAATTTAGTTAAAAACGAGATTGCTGTCGTCGTACTTACGTTTTATTAATTGATTAAACGGAATCGAATATTAATAAATGATAAATAAATGCGAAAGAAGACTTTGGCGGACATGCGAAATTGGCAGATTTCGATTTTGCCGCAGATGGTAACGTAGGAAGCGACAGAAAAAGAAAAAGACTTTTTACCGAGGAAGTAGATGGCGCTGTCGTTAGATTTAAATAAATTACCAAGTAAATATAATTAAATATGTACGTAAGAAAGCAACTTAATTCTTCGTCTAGTTACATAAACTTCGATACCTCCGTCCCGTACGAAAGAATTAAAAAGAAACTGTCTCTTGACATTTCCCTATTTCCACTTTGTTATCGTTTCGAAAAACTACGTCACGTCCTTGCGATCTGAAACTCTTTGACGAATCTTACTTCGATAAACACGATTATTAAAATATGTTCAAACGGTTGCCATTGCGCATCCTCCATTTAACCAATCTTATCGATCCTTTCGAGTTTCGTTCCTCATTTATCTTCGGTATGAAATTATACGCTGAATTTATCGAGTTTAATATCGTTTAAAAATCGCGATTGTTACAAGTTCGAAAAGAAAGATACTTCGATTATCTTGAAAATTATTCGGTAGTTCCAAGTACGACCTGACGTCAAAATGTACAGTCCAAGTGTACGAATCGGTAATTGGGTCGAAGAGACGAGACTCGCCGATGTAAGATCAATCGATCGACGTTGAACATCCAACCGTCCAAACATTTAACCAAAAAATTATTTAAAAAATATTAAACCAAATATTTAAATCTCGTTAACTTTACGAGACGTTTCATCAATCGTCGTTTATTGTCGATCGTCCTTCCATTCGAATCTCTCGCCTATTAGGACTATCGGAAAATTCTGTCGTTTTTGAATTAAAAAGAAACTAATTCATTTCAGATGTATTAATTAATATTTACCGGGCATTATAATTTTCATCGATATTAACCACCTCTTCGTGTATATACCAAGCACATAAGTATGCAAATGCAAATGGTCGAAAAAGTCAATGTTCAATTTGAGATGACATTATGCGACGGAACTTTCCGATAGACCTAATACTTGACGACCTCCTTTTGGCAATGCGTTAAATCGTCCTACCTTTCAGTCGAAAACCGCGGAATACCTGAAGAAGAAGCGACACAATCAATTGTTCATTCAACAGACGAGGTCTTTGATATGCAACTTATTGCGCGAAGTCACCTTGTCCAAGACGGACGATTACGTTAAATTCGGATGTTGCGTGCAACTGTTGGCGCCGGACATGCCGAAATCCCCGCAATTCGAGAAATGCGACAATTCCGATCTCGGCGTCGTAATGGCGGGAAGCGCGCACGAATTCGAAAATTACCAAGGCGGGAAGTTCATCGACGGATGCGCGGTCGTTTGCACGTCCTTACTCACTCCGTGCGTAAAGAATACCTTCGTAATAACGCCGACGGACTCTCGCAAAAGAACGAATCACAATCTCCGCTTTGGAGAAGAATTTATGCTCCAGGTACAATACGATACCGTACGATACGATATATAATATAATTATATAAATTATATAATTATCAGGTTGTCGAGGATGAAATTTGTAGAAAAATTATTTTTAATCCAATTCCTGCCGCAATTCAAAAATACAATATATTATAAATATATATATATATATACAAAAATTAAGTGTACAATGATATTCATAGTGACCAATTTTGAATTTGAAATTTGAAAATGTGTCCCATTTTTGGGACATTGACAGATAATGAGTCAACTACGAATTTCATCCTCGACGACCAAATATATAAATTATATAAATATATACGATATAATTATATTATAATATTTGATATTACGTTTATTATCATTATCATTATCATTATTATTATTATTGTACGCTAAATTAAAACGTAAAAATCGGCGGAAATGCGTTCGAACGCACTCGTGTTATTTGTTATTACACGTTGGACGATTATTCTTTTCGTGTCAGTTGACAGACTCTGAATCCGAGCCGCTCTATGTAAGGTCGGAAATTCCATTGATAGATGGTGTATACGGTCCCTCGATGCACTATCCGGTACGAATAAGCAACAGAAGAGATCGTTTCAGCAAGTGGAAGGTCCTTTATTGGGACGCCTCTAAAAGATTAGAAACAGAAGGCGCAGTCATTCCTGTCTCCACCAGGTCGATATACCGATTCGCTTCTCTCGAGATAAATCTCTTCTTAACCAGTTAAGCGTGGAAATTAGTTTTAAAAACCGCCCACAAAATCAATTTTTATTTTACATTTTTATAATTAATATATTATATTTTCATTATTTTCTATTGTAATATTTATATTTATTATATAAAATATAAAAGTAATTTTATATTTTTTACGACGAATATACATGTCAAACCTAACTGGTTAAATTTTACGACGCGCTGAACTTACATCAAACGCACGGAGGATTAATCTTTTTCCTGGTGCACTGGGGCGTGAAGGTAAACTTCTACTTTTTCTTTTTCCTCGCTGATCCACCATGCGGGAAACAGGGTCGTTATCAATCACACGATGACTGGACAATGCTTGTCGGTGGAAGCTACAGAATGGTACAGTACGTTCTTCGGAAAGGAATGTGGAATATCCGTTCATACGTACGCGGACCAATGGAGACAAGAGACTACCGAATGCATGTGGAAGTTCGTTACTCAGGATATTGAATCTAAGAAGTAATCCGCTCTCGAACGTAACGTAAGGAAAATATGTTTATTATTCTTATAAATTAAGATACGAAACATTTTTGAAACGTCGCTATAAATATCTAAAATCGTTTAAAACGATGATTAAATATACATGTGTACAAGACTGTATTCAATTGTTACATTAACCATATTATATCAACGAAATCATAATAATTCGGTAGATCAAACAATAACGTAACCAACCAATCTTCGATTTAAAACAATTTTCTCTGTTTAATCCGAGCGTTCGTATTTTAAAATTGTTCGCAATATTTTCATTGTATTACGATCGATTGTATTACGATACTAATCGATCTTAGAAAATATATGTGTTTTGTGCGTATATATTTATATATAAAAAAAATGTATAGTTTTTGATTGCACGAATATATTCAACAGTTGTCAATGATTATATACAATAATAACGTTGTCCTGTTACTTCGTCTTTAACGACGCAGTCGCGTTTTCTCATCAATTTACATCCGTTTCCGATAAAGGCAATCGACTGATCTTTCTCATCACCATGACCGAACTCACTGGTTTGACATTAACTGAAAAGAATAATAATATCGTAGAATAATAAGCGATACATCTCAAAATTATATCTCAATGGTACATCGATTTTATGCACGTACTTGTTTTGTAACGTTTCTTCCGTTTTCCTGTACTGAAAATGCACGATACATGGCCTACATCTCTGTTCAAAATTTTGTACTTGTTATCGCCGAGTATCAACTTTTTCTTCTTCAGGATCATTTCTTTGCCTTGTAAGTTCTCCAATTTTTCCTAGACATCGAATAAACATGTACGTTATACGATACGCCATAAAAAATTATTACCAAGATATCATTCGCAGCTCACTTACCACTTTGGGAATATCTAAAACATAAATCTCGTCGTCCACGGTAAGATCTTTCAGAGTGAAGGTAGAATCGGACGTGTCTTCTATCAACAATTCTTCCTCGACGAAATTGTGCAACTGAAAATATTGAGAAGGAATGTAGTAAAAGCAATACATCGAAATCACTGTCCTAGTTACAATATTAATTATAATCAATTTCTTACGGTACAAGGTCTCGAGTGGTTAAATAGATTATCGTTGCTATCTTTTTGTACGTTATTTTGATTTTGTGTCATTGTATCGTTTAAATCGTTAATCTCGTCAAATTTTCTCTTATTTTTCCTATTTAAACGATTTAAAACATACCGCATAGATTCGTCAATTTTCTCTGATTTCCTTGAAATATCCGAAGATCGAACATTTTCTGTCGAAAAACTAAAATTTTCCAGAGTGATACTGTTATTCGCATTACCATCGAGATCGATCAGATTAGCGTCCACGGACGTTACGGAAGATTTCTTTTTTCTTCTCTTTTTTGGAATAGAGGATATTTGTGAATCGCACGCCATAGATGTTCTTTTCTTCGTCGAGGTTTCATTTTTATTTTTCGTATAATAAGAGTTTTCTTCGTCGTTCTCATGACTGATATTCTTTTTCCGACTTATCTTATGTACATTTGTTATATTCGATTCCGTTGAATAATCATCTCCATTCTGCCTTTCTATGGAATCAGAAGCATGAAATGATTTCTGATGTTTTTTGGAATTGTCTTTGTAAGTCCCATTTAATTTTGTCTTAACGCACGTATCACTGATCTTAGGCGTGCTAATTTCAGTTATTTCATCGCTCGAACTTGTAACATTTACATCTTGAGAAAAAATGTCATCGTCGCTACAACTTGATTCGCTTTCCACCAATAAGTTGAGTCTTTTTAACTGTTGCATCTTTTTTAAAGCATACGGCGACATAGTATATTTGGTACTTCTATCGTGTTCCTCGTAATCGCTTAAACACTTAATGGAATTCGCATTGGATGGCGACATACGCCTACTTTGACCTTGAGATTCGAATAGATTCGATTTCGTTCTATTACTTTCGAGCATATCGACAGTATTATTTAACGTGTCTATCGTCTGACTATCTAATCTTACAGAACACTTATTACTTTCGTGTAAATTATGTTGCTCTTGATATATTATTTTATACCTTTGATTTATTATCTCTGCTCTCCTAACTTTCGGTGTTAATTTCTCCTTTGTCTTTTCGCTTAATTGACTCGCGTTCAAATCTTTCTCGTTATTTATTTCTTTACTTTCCTCATCTATTATTATCGTCGTATTATCGTTCCCTATATTTACATTTCCATTTTCCTTCACATTTTCCGATGTATGTACAGTTTCATTTTCCTTCACATTTTTACTTTCTTTCAGATTTTCAATTTCCTTCACATTTTCATTTTCTTTCAGATTTTCAATTTCCTCCGCATTTTCATTTTCTTTCAGATTTTCAATTTCCTTCGCATTTTCATTTTCTTTCAGATTTTCAATTTC
>JAITYT010000033.1:43128-53357 GCA_025433975.1 Liostenogaster flavolineata
TATTTTCCTCCGCATTTTCATTTTCCTCCACATTTTCATTTCCCTCCACATTTTCATTTTCCTCCACATTTTCATTTCCCTCCACATTTTCATTTTCCTCCACATTTTCATTCTCCTTTATATTTTCAAATGTATTTATATTGTCGCTGTGACTATCCTTTATTTCCTGGGTTTCCTTGTCCAAATCTTTATCTTTCACGAGACTCGCTTTAGATTTATCGTTAAACGTTGGCCTCGAATCCATACCGACCATCTTTTCCTCCTCGAAGTCTGATAATACGCTTGTATTCACAATGGAGGCCAACAGAGACCGATGTGCGTTGGTTTTACTTCTCTTCGCGTTACCTTTGGTGTCATTTTCTGTGCTCAAAGGTGTGCTTTGTCCAGCGGGAACTACACCCGACAAACGTAACTGGCTCCAGTTCGAACTAAAATTATCTCCCTCGTCTCCCTTGTCGTCGACAGAACTCTCATCGGGCAAAGTACTGGTACCTCTTACGTTACTCAAATTATTTAACAACGAAATCAAGTTCCTCCTAACATCTATGGGTGTTTTGTGCTTCGAAGGCTTCAACGCGTCGTTGTTCGATTTTACAATTTTTCTTCTCCTTTTACTACCAACGCTCGAACGATTGCTGCCGTCGCACCTTGCAGTTTTGTTACCGAGTAGAGAATTACTTCTAGATAAAATCGCGTTGCTCAAATTCGTGGAGTCGCAGATAAGACTAATCTCTTGCAAATTAGAAAAGTTTATCGTTCCTATGGATACATCCGTCTGCACGGAGACGTCGGAAAATTCTTTTCTCCCGATCGTACAATCTTTACTCAAGTTCGCGCCGGACTGGCTCCGCGTCGGAACGACGGGCTCGACAATCTCCGTCCGCTCGGACGGCGTAATCGCATCCCTGCTCTCCCCTTTGCTCTCGGAGTAATGACGGTCGGATATTTTGCGACAAAACCGAGTCCTCCTTCGATCTGCCGTCTTCTCGACGTCTTGCCAACCTGGATCAACACGTCAAAGACTTATTCCTACTCTTCTCTCGAGTATTGCGCTAGAAGCATAACGGACTCCGTGTTTCTCTTACCAACCGTGCCGTCCGACTTGGTACTCCACTCGTTCTCCATGAGGTGGTCCCAAAGTCGGTTGTCGTTCGACGGACTCCTCCTCGGCTTCTTGGAAGCTCGCAACAGCCCGTCGGACCCATACAGAATACCGTAGTCTGCGTCCGACAAATTGAGACTGTCGTCCGTGTCGCTGTCGGTCACCATGTCTCTCAGCACCGACGTTTTCATCTTCACGTAGAGACTGTAGCTCTTAATCCAGGTGTGATTCTTCAGCATCCTGTTCAACTTCTTGGTCCTCTTCCTAAACTTCTTCGAGATCATCCGATGTATCAGAGAAGAGTCGACCAACCTGGTCGCGATGGTATTTTCGACGAGCTTCCAGCTCGTTTCGTCGCTCAACTCCATCGTTGGGCCCAGCGACGAACGTTCGATCGAAAAATATCAAAGGACACGAGCCGAATGCGCGGTTGGTTCGAGGTTATGTTTCAAGTGTCGTTCGACGCGTCCTTGAAATATTCGCGATTAGAGCTGCGTTCTACTGAAATTATCCTGGACGCTTTAAAAGAGACCGACATTGGCATAATTACGAGTTAAGAACGATTTTCCCACGGACTTTTTCTCGAGATTCGATTAAATTCGGTGTTACGTTGTTGTGCTTGTCGCGCACGGAACGAAGAGCACGAAGATTCGATTCGCTGGTCCAAACACGAACATAAAAGCGTTTCACTGAAACTATTCTGCATATTTTAAAATATGTAAAATATCGACGTGATTGCGAGTAAAATATGATTATTTTACGGACTTTATTCGGGATTCGATTCACCGGTCAAAAGGGGAACACGATAGGTTTCACGAAAGCAACGATGCTTTATGGCTGGTTTTCATTGGCTAGGAATTTAGGCACGATTCAGCGACCGCTTGACTTGTGAGTTAGGCTTTATGTGCGCCTTTTACAATTTCTTTCTCTTTTTTTCCCCTTAGATCCTTTACAATTTGTCTAATACAGACATTCGGTAAAGAGGAAACTTGTTTGAGATTCGGAGAGAAAATGTTAATTCCTTCGTACGTTCTCTGGAGGACGAGTATCGATCTTTCGAAAAATGTGTAACAATTGCAGAGCGAGGAAATCGCAATGCACGAATATCGAACAAGATTATCCTGAAAGTGTAGTTTTCAAATCAGCATCGTCTGCTTTTCAATTGATGAATTTAATGAATTTAAAAATACGTGCTTTCTCTCGCAACAGTTAATTTTTTAATTAATTTACCGCTTTTCAGATTATCTATCGAAGGCGAGAACAAGGCGAAGAAGGATTAAAAGGATTAAAAAAGAGAAAAACAAAAATTGAAATAGACCGATTGAAATAAATCTTGATATTTAAAAATCGTAAAAAGCTCGACACACACACCCATACAAAATGAAACACAAAAAAATTCGAGTCGTTTGACCTTCTATTAGACAACGTAACTACAAATTACGTCAAACGTAAAGCGCATAAACAAATTAAAACGTTCCTTCTTTCGCAACGCGTTCCATTCAATCACGACATGTTATCGCCTACGTTAATTTCACGTGCCAAGTGCTTGACTACGCGTGACTGAGCGTCTAACGCGATAACCACGCGTGCGTGTCCTGTGTGTGTGACCGAAGTTGCGTGCTCCTCCGACGTTCGACGCGTATGCGTGAGTCAGTCACCACCGACGTTCGAAGTGTGCGTACGCCGCCGACGATCGACGCGCATACGTGAGTCGAGCCACCGACGATTCGAAGTGTGCGTGCGCCACCGACCCCATCGACGCGTGTCGGTGCGTTCATGCGAGCCACCGACGTTCGAAGTGTGCGTGCGCCTCCGCGATCGACGCGTATACGTGTGTGCGATCCACCGACGCTCGAAGGTACGTGCACGCCCCGGACGATCGGACGTGTGTGCGTGCACGCAGCACAGAAGCAAATTTCGTAAGACCGGTAGCTGTGGGCAAAATGTCAATACCGAAAAAAACATCGGAAAGATAATTAATATTACACCGGGACGATCGACCTTGTTGTGTAAATTAAGAAGAAACATTTTTTTTCGAACCAATCGATCGGCATGACAACCACGATCTCGTACATTTTCCTAATCTTGATATTGTTCAACGTTAAAGTAGGACACTTCAAGTCGCACTATCCGAAATTGTTGGTAGTGTCCTACGATGCTTTTAGGTAGGATTACGCTCGTCCTGCCGTGAATTCTTACCTTTCGCACTGTTATCTCGTATATTTCATGCCTTTTTTTCGCTCGTAGGTACGACTACTTCGACAGAAACGTCACGCCTTTCATGAATCAGTTGAGGAAGGAAGGTGCGTACACTAGTTACATGATGAACGTTTTCGTAACGAAGACCTTCCCCAATCACCATACCATGGCGACGGGTCTCTATGCCGAGACACACGGAGTCGTCGACAATGAATTTTATGATCCCGTGACCCGTAATGTAACCAAACACTCCTACGAGTTGTTTCACTACAACGACAACGTTCTTCCTATATGGGTGGGTAAAGTCTGCAATTTGCCCCGGAGTGCGATAACTCTACGGCAAATATTTCTTCGTCTTTACAAATATATGTCTTTATTGGCGTTAGTCCATCAACGAGAAGAGCAGCGCGGCTAGGTACAGCGGTACGATGATGTGGCCAGGCGGTGTATACGAATACCAAGGAATCACTCCGACCTTCTCGCAGGTGACTTTTCTTTTCTCAGATCGTACGAATGAATAACTCGACGTTAATGAATCGTAAGTAAGCGATGGAACGTTTAGGCGTTGAGTCGCGATAATTAAATTTATACCGTCTTCGATATTACGCCGGTATAAAATATTTGATCTCGTGGGATCGATCTAGTCGTTCTAACCGACATCCGTTTACAAGGATTTCAACATGACCGTACCTTGGAAGGAGAGAATAAATATCTTGATGTCTTGGTTCGTACATCCGATAAATCCGATCAACTTTGGAATATTGTATATCGAGGAGCCGGACTATCACGGCCATGCGATCGGAATAAATAGTACCTCTTTTAACAATATACTGAAAGAACTGGACGAGATTACGAAATACTTGCACAATGAATTGAACCAGCACGGCTTAACGGACGTTAACGTCGTGCATCTGAGCGATCACGGAATGGCGCCTGTTACTATAGACAGAATTATAAATTTGACTATGTATATCGATAGTAACGATTACACTTTTTTTGGTACCTCTCCGTGTTTGCACATACATCCAACTATAGGTAAGTCGATCCATCGATAGAAATCTATACGGTAGTAGAAGTCTACCGTGGATTGAGGCAGTGGAAGCAATTCATAATCGATGTCGATATAAAAACAAATATCATTGATATTTGGTTTAATTGTTTACGGTAACGTTGTAACTGAATAATGAATCGATTTCAGGAAAGGAAGAGTTAGTTTACACTAAATTAAAACAAGCCGCACAGGAAACGAATAAATTCAAAGTGTACAAAAGAGAAGAGGTTCCAAAAAAATATCATTATGGGAATAATGTACGGGTTGGTCCTATTTTTATCGTTGCTAATGTCGGATATGCATTTCAAAATCTCTACGACGATATTGAACTTTATAAAAAGAAGTTTAACATTACCGGTAAGTATAGACAATTAATTTTAACATTTTATAAATCAATGTTTATAACGTACGGAGTGTGACAGTGACTCTGGCCACCTTGAACATTATAAGACAAATGTTACAAAAAAGAAACGATCTTTCTTCCTCTACGACGATTAATCGAATAAATGACGAAATTTGATGTGATCCTGGAACAGTTGCTTAATCACTTTATTTGATTTAATTTATTTATTTAATTTATTTTAACGAATACATTTTTACGATTGATATAATAGAAACCGTGATGAAAAGTACGAAGTATGTTACTTGAAAGTTTTTTATCTGAACGTCAGAAATAAAAGTCGAAAATGTGCAAATATCAGAAGTAACGATCGATCATATTTTAACTCCTTTAATTTTTTTAGAGGGGAAAAAAGTAGTCTTATAAAATACATGATGCGCGCGTGTGTACGTCGATGCACTTGTGCTACATATATGTCTGCATACAACTCAAATTTTATTAACATTATTAATTAATAATTATGCTTTCGTGCTTTTTTTTAGTGGATAATAAATCAGAATTTGGACTTCATGGTTACGATAACGAAGCATTGGAGATGCATCCGATGTTCTTTGCAAAAGGACCTGCGTTCGTATCAAAGTGTGAAATAGAACCATTTAGGAACACTGATTTGTTTCCTTTATTCTGTAAAATACTCGACTTAAAGTGCCCTTCGGTAAATGGCTCGTTAGCACACATAGAGAAGTGCCTCGTGATACAGTCCGACAATATTTCGATGATAACGTATAAAATCGCATGTAAGTAGAGTAACGTATTCGCACTTGTCACGCTTACGCGAAGTAAAAAGTAAAAAAATAAACGAACGAGAAGCCTGTAATCAAAATTTACAATAAAAATTTCAATAGAACCAACGAGTTTTATGCGAAGATTTTATTTAACTGATTGCAACATTTTCAGTCGTAGGTGTAACGCTCGCCATTACGATTGTAGGAATTGCTGGTGCTGTAACGATGTTTTTAATACATAGACGAAGGATAACAAGGTATCACCATAGGTAATTTTAGCCAATGTTGTCACACTCGATCGATATTATAATATATTATACATACATAATATATATATTTTCTTCGAATTTTTTCAGGGGATCCTATTTCATCTTTTCCATGGATAAAGCGGTATATAGTTAATTTATACCAAGAAATAGTGAAATTTAATAAAAGTTAGCATTTTAATAATCCGCACTATAAATAATATATTTAAGTATATTTAGTAACGCGATAGTGAGAAGTTATTAACAAGTAGGGATACTTTTCTAATTGGAGTTTTTCTTATAATAGAATGTATGCTGATGTAATAAGACACGAAATGTTATATGCGTGAGGTGTGTATTTTTTCAAAGCTAAATATTAATCAAATCGTTATAAATTTTCATTCCTATGACGGAATAAAAGATAATTGTATTATCGAGATTAAAGTTAAAATATGTAAACAAATTGTCACAGTACTATTATATTTTCATCTTTTGTATATAGAAGTTTAGGTTTACAAATATCAACGTATTTTTATTGAATTACAACATATTAGTAATAAAGTGCAGGCAGGTATATATATATATTATATATATATATAACGAATAGTTATAAAGTATTCTTTATGTAATTAATAAGTATTGTTTAAGTAATTAATAATAGCAACTGTGCGCGCTAAAAGAACACGATTCTTTCGATAACACCACCGAGTATTAATTAATTAAAATATAAAAGTTAAGTTAAAAGTAAAAAGAATAATAAAGCAGAATCGAATCTACAGTTAAATCTTATACATTACAATCTGTAAATGAGAAATATGTAATTAATGTAGACTTTATTTAACTTCATTTTACGAAACACAAATGTACATTGCATATCTTACGCTACTCCTAGATATTCTTATTGTCTCTGTATTATACTGTAAATGAGTAGATCAAAGAAGCTGTGACTTCAGTTTCCTCCAAATCATAAGTCCGTTTTCTAATAATACTTTCGTTTTAATACTCGACGCATCTCTAAAACTATGTTGAATTTTAAATAAAATGTGATAAATATCTACATTATATATTAGAGTTTTATGTTTTAATGACATTTTGATGGAATAAATTTTACTAAACTTCATGAATTATTTCTTCTACTATTTTAGCGATATCCTTCAAATTAACATAAATGTTAACGATTAGTATAATAGGATTAAAAAGATAAAGACTGACATCGATTTTGTTAAAATAAATTATCCTTAAAATTTTAATTATACATTTCTTTAAGAATGAGCAACACAGTGATTACTTATGATATTTTTAATGGATGCATTAATCATTGAAATTGATATATATGTACATTTTTTTTAAGATTGACATCACGTATTACTTATAATAAGTTAATTGGTTTAGAATAATCTGAAATTCCCTCGGTTCACATAAAAAACTGTTTTTACTTTTACTTTATATGCCTACTATCACCTCTAACTTACGGACAATATATATATAACTTTGTAGTAACAAAGTACGACACTAAAAGTTAGTGTCGTACAAATAAAAATATAAAAAAAGCGATTGTATTATCGAGAAAAAACAGAGAATCTAATCAAATTTGAAGAATAGTTTTATTAGACACTGTTACGATAGCAAGTGTTTAGTTGTGTTCGAACGAAGTTGCTCGGTATTTTATGGAGTCCAGTGTTTCGTGTGTATTTACACGTCTATGTAACGCATTTTGATTTTACGATCGTTCCGATACACTAAGTTAATAAAAACATAAACAAAAATGCTTGCTACACGAACGATTATAACGTTAGTACAATTTCTTCGTTGTAAATATTCTTTATCAAGGATTCTGAAACATAACCTACAATTCTAAGCACAAAAGTTAATATAAGATAAAATTGATATAAACAAAGCCATCCTATGTTTTTACAAAATTTTTTAAATGAAATTTTTTCGTTTTATTACTACCATAGATACACTTTGCGTATCATGATCGCGAAACAATCGATATCGAGTGATTATGGAAGTAAACATTCGTTTCATTCTTAAAACGTGGAAGTAATACTAATTTTATATTTGCAGGAACGTTAAGCCGAGTTTCTTATATTCCTTACAAAGATTATATATTCCAATAAAATTATATTCGTCGTCGGATTCGTCGTCGGATTCGTCGTCGGATTCTGATTCCGACGTCGAGAAAAGCAAAAGGCAAACTCAGCCGAAGAGAAGCAAAGAAAACGAAAATGACGAGAGTTCCATAAAGTTACAAAACATACTAAATGATATGATTAGTGTAAGTAATAATATTTGAATTGTTTCAACTATATTTTTAATCATTAAGTAACAGGAATGTAAAATTATCTTTAATTTATCTAGGGAATGAAACCAGCTTCAAAATGGATGAATGTTGCGATACCAAAAAGAGAAAAAATACCTAAGGTTATAGAGTCAGATAAAAGAAATCAATCGAATCAACAATATGGTAAGTGTATAAAATAACGCATTGTTTTATATATATGTTTAATCTACATATATTTAATGTTTATAATATCGAATGAGTTATCGCAAATTAAAAAGGAACGAGGCATGAAATGACTACTTAAATGAATGTGAAATTCTCTTAATTGTTAATGATTTATATAGATACAAAAGCGGAAGATACATTTTCTATCTTTTTACTTAAATTCATTAATTTGATTTTTTTTTTGTTTCTTCTAATTATCGTATAACATATTCCATAGATTTGTACAGCGTCAACAATTTGTTTTGACTGTTAAAATATATTTTTCAATTAGTTTATTGATGTTTACTCACGTAGAAATGGAATTAAGAAAAGCAGCTGAAAATGTCGCTACTACGCTTAAAAGCAATAATAAAGAAAAGATCGTATCGCAGTTATTAGATAGATTTTCCAAAAATAACGATAAGTCTATCGCAAGGGAAAAGAATACTGGTCATTCGTCCACGTATTTAAGGTTTGTAATCTGTAATTTACCAATATAATCGAACTATGACTCATCGTAATGTTTTATTATTTGTAGCACATTGATAGAAAGCTTGGAACGCGAAAAATCACAGAATAAAAACATACAACAAAGAAAAATTAATAGGATTAACAATATAAAGGACGTTATTGCAGCGAGTGCTAGGTAACTATCGTATAAACAAATTTTAAAATCGATATAAATATTTTATGAAGAAAGACGAATGTACAAAAATGTTTGAATCATTTTTTCAAATTGCGCTTGACATACCGATATAGAAAATATCTGAAGCGTCGTACAGTTTTAAAAGATTAGTGCAATTTACAGTGTTAAAACGAGACTAAATCCTTTTGGACAATCAAAGAACAGAAATAAGCCTAAAATATTTAATGATATCCAAACATCTGCCACTAATGTGCCCACGTTATCTACGTGGAATAAATGTGAACAATTAGAATTGGAAAGTCTTCTGGCACGTGCTCCGGAAAATCCTTACCAGGAATTGATTAAGTGGACCGAAACTGGAAAATTGTGGAAATTTCCAATCGACAATGAGCAAGGTGAAGCTCGATGCATCCGTGCATTTAACAGCGGCGTCGTCTTTTCTTTTTTAGCGATTAATTTGATTAAAAAATATATTTCAGGAATGGAAGAGGAGAGCAATGTACATTTTTCGGAACATGTATTTCTGGAACGCCATCTGAAAGATTGGTGCCCAAAGAAAGGTCCGATACGTCATTACATGGAACTTGTATGCGTTGGACTTTCGAAAAATTGTTATCTGACTGTCGACGAAAAAAAGAATCATATCGCCTGGTACAAGGAATACTTCGCAGGAAAATCAGAGTTATTACAGGAATTAGGTGCAATCGAAAAAGAATCCGTTAAAGAAAAACAAATAGAGACGTGAGAGACGGTGAAGTAATTTATGGCAATATATAAAGTTCTGAAAACATTTATTTTATTTAAATCCTCTCTGCCTCGTGTAGAGTGTATTTCGTTTACTAGGCGTATACACGCGCGTGATTACAGTGATACAAGTGATTACAACGATTGCTGTTATTTTTGAATCGTTTTTAATATTTTTTATTGAAACTTAGAGTCTTTAAAAAGGTATTGTTGCGATGAAACCAAATAGACTTTCTGTTAATGTAGGATAATTTAAATAAAAAGATTCTTATAGACTTAATAGATTTAATAGATTTTTATAACATCTTAATTTTTTATACTTAAATTTTTATAACATTTTAATGTTTATAGATCGAATAGATTTTTTCTTAAGATGGGATAATTTAAATAGAAAGACATGCTTGGAACGTACTGCACGAATTCAATACTACCAATAATAAAGTGCACTGTTATACCGACAGGGATCACGTAGTTTGCTCTCTTACGTAGTTCTCAGATTGCAACGGTTACTATTATATTTGAATAGCTTTTAATATTTTTTATGGAATCTTTAAAATCTTCAGAAAGGGATTGTTGCGATGAAACCGAATAGATTTTCCCTTAACGACGTAGGATAATTAAAAAAAAAA
>JAITYT010000033.1:60325-82392 GCA_025433975.1 Liostenogaster flavolineata
CAACAGTTCCATGGAGCGTCGTTATGTTAAAACTTGCAGAAGATGGTTCTAGTTACGACGATGCTTTATCTTCAAAAATTAGATCCGAATCTGAATACGTTCTGATAAAAATGATATTAAAGAAATACAATTTTCAACACATTGGCACAAACGACGTTAGTATATAATCATAATTATTAACTTAACGCGTTCGAGATGATCCTTCGGTATCGACAAATTTTCCGTTTAACTGGCGCTGGACTGACGAAATCGATAAATGATACTTGATTTTTATAACTCGTTTTTTTTTAACATAATTTTTAGGTAAACTATCAGTTAGATATTACTTTTTTATATTCATAAATTATGAAATAATTCATATTTTTATAGAGACTTATATCTTGCATCATTAGGGAAAATCGCGAAGAAATGATTAGCGATATCAATAAGTTAACTAAATTTGATCAAGACTTGAGACAAAAGGGATTCTCTCGTTGCATTATTCATAACTTAAATTTGGGGTACGTATGGTATTATAGCTAATACCGAGATTACTTTTAATCAAATTTAATTCCGCATTCTCAGTAAAAAAATTTCATTTTATTTAGAAATATAGACATTGCTTTAAAAGTAATGGAGAACTTAGAAGATGACGTTGCCATCTACTGTTACGAATATATTATTTATTGTATTATTTCACGTATGAGATTAAAGGTATGTTAATTTGTGTATATTTCATGGTTTTAGCAAAAGTGTATACGAAGCTATATCATTTCGATTTAAATATTTATAATACTAATTATCACTGCTTGATAATGATCGACTAAGATAATCTTTTGTCATTCAGAATTTTCCTGATTCTCTAAAACACTATATCGAGATCTTACCTTGGATAAAAATTAAATTGCGGAAAATTTTGAAATTGAAAAGCAAATTGAATCGAATTAATGACGCACTATATAACATAAGTGTTGTGAGACCGATATACAATTTAAGAAAAGAATTTAATATTAATGTCACATTTACCGATTATCATATCAAGAAGATTTGTATCTTGAAAGATTTTATCTCGAAATTATGTAAAGGTAATATGTTTTATTTTGTCCTACAAGAAATTCTGTTATTCATAATGATAATTTGTTTGAGCAGAAATAACTTCAAAGGATGTAGCAGCGACGGTAGCTTACAAAAAAATAGTTAGAGTTGCCGATCTTATTAAATTGGAAAGAATGTATGCAGTATTATTATTGTTCGAAAATTCAGAAGAAATTGATCTAATGAATTGTGTTATAGGGTAAGTAACGGTTTCTTATGTTCCTTCAATTACGAGATAAAAATATCTAATTATAAAAATATACTTTACCTTTATAGATATAATCTAAATTTTGATGTGGTCATGGAAGAATGTAAATACATGAAAAAAATGTGTTTGTTAGCCATACTAAATGATAAAATTACCGTAGAGATGTTAAATATTGTGCAAAATTTATGTAGTTCTATGTTATCAACTTGTCACGATAGTAAATATATATCTATGAACATAAATTCATCCGCAGTGGATTATTAAAGAGAATATTTCGCAATCTTCACTTAAAAAATTATTATTTCAGCTGAATTGGATTCCATATTATTCATAAAAACTTGGGCAAACTTATATTTACAATGTTGCGGTTTTAAGAATGACACGTCTAATACAAACTTTAGATTATATACAAAGTATAAAGATCTTATCGCCTTCCAAAATGTGTCTTTATTACCTAGATTACAAGAGATGTTAATTGCTAATATACTTTATGCAGGTTTCGATTATTTATGTAAGTAATTACCGCTAATGCTGGAATGAATTATACATTGTTTTTTTTTTGTATTTCATTACATTCGTTATTTAAAATTTAGTACCAGAGGATGACAATCCATTTGTCGATTTCAAAAGTACGGAAGAACTTCAGGTTTGTACTCATTATGATTATTATTGCTGTATTACTAGTTATAACTCTTATTTATTTATTTATTTATTTATTTATTTATTTATATAACACTTTCAAATAGGAAGCACTAGACCAGTTCTTTGAGGAGTTAATTAAAAACTTACGAAGTACTCAAATGGAACATAACGAATACATTTTAGTGAAAACAATAAAAACCGTACATATTAGTTATTGTTTTTCCTCTTTTCTAAATACATCAAAATTAATTAAATTAGAACCTTTATTGACGAAAATTATACTGTCGTTACTAAAAAAACTAGTCAGCTTTAAAAAATTCGATTTACATTTAAGTATGTGCTGCCTTCTTATGCTTCCCGAACAGAGTGCAGTGAAATGGCTTTTGAGTGCGTTTAAATTGTAAGGAACGATAATTAATTGAAGAATAATTAAAAATAATTTAAGATATACATTACTTCTGTATTCATAGATTTCAAGGAGATTATAATCGACACTCGATAATCTCAACGCTAGGATACGAATACTTTTCTATAACAAGTACCCAGCCGTATCTGCAAACTTTCGAATCCAAGAAATTGCTTCATTATTGGGCCAAGAAACTATCCGCTTATTCAATCGTTTATAAAGGTTTATAAATCTCAAACATTATGAAGTATTATAAATTATAAACTATACATGGATATGTTTATGAAAATTTATTGTCTTGGCAGAAGTTCTAGTAAGCGACAACGAGGAAAAGAGACAATTTTTATCGCATATAATGACCTTTAAAGATGAAAAAACAATTAGCATACTGCAACAGTTTTGCATCAGTTTTGGATTTGACGTAGATGATTGTTTAATGCTTTATTTACAAACGATTATAAAAACATGGAATCCTACGCTGACAGTTTCTAATTTGAGCAATAAAAAAGGTAATTTATATATAAAATTCATTTTAAATGTAAGATTGTAATTTTTAATTTGTCTAACATTCACTAATCGGGATTGTAAAATATTTTTGTTAAATTGATCTCTAAAATTGACAAAGTATGCCTTAAAAATGCTTAAAATTGCTTGGTAGAAGATTACGTTACTGTTTTCAGAATTGAAAATTAATCCAGAAGAAGTGAATGAACTAAAAGCAAACTGTAACGCTGTAATTGCTAAAATTTCAAATAAACCTGCTTTACTTGTATGTCTCCGCAATATGTGGACAGAAGTAAGAACCTTCTTGTATTGTTATAATGAAAGACATTATTTCATTTGTTATGCATGAATTCTTATATTTTTTATTTATTTTAATTTATGTAGATTAACTTTTACCACTATGAAGCTTTTCTTATAATACTGAATATTACAGAAGATGATGAAAATATGGAAAAGAGAAACTACTTACACCTTTTGCAAAGCTATACTCGCAGTGGGTAAATAAATTATTTAAAGTTAATTATTATCAATGTCGCGCTCGTTCTGTTTTAAAATATATTCAATCGTTTTTTTCTCCATTTCTTTTATCAGGGTCCTCTTAATTTCGTCGTCTCTTATACGCGTTACTTACCGATCGTTTATTTCTTTAGGGAATCGTCGTCAATCGAAAAGGAAGAATGGGCGCGTTTAAATTTGGGATCTAGATTACTACCTGCTATAGCAGAATACAGACTTCCATATTTGCCTAAGATCGATATATGGAAATTAATAAGTTCGTACTATTTTACTCATAATTCTATAGCGTTGATAAAAGAACGCGATAATAATTACATATTGATATTTTTCCTTCCTTACAGCTCCTGAATTAAATTTGAAGACCTACGAAACGTGGTTAAAGGTTGCTCCTGTTCTTAAATTGGATCCATGCAATATATGTACATTAGCTGTTAAAGGAGAAGTTACTCGAGTCTGGGGTAGCCAGGTTACCAAGGAGTGGTTGCTTCTTTCGAAAAACTCTACATTCCTTAAAAATGTACGGAGGTGTATTCAACAAATGACTGGACCGAAAACAGTGTACTATGGAATGGTTGCGTTATATCACGTAGTGAATTATATTCCTCCAGGTATTGCGAGTGTATATATATATACACACACACACACACACAATGAATTAACGTCATAATTAATTAATATATATGTCGAATCGAAACTTCTTTCAATTAAAATTCATTAGGTGCGGATCAAGTTGCTGCGGTAAAAGAATGTTTGAGCTACGCTAAAAAATATAAAGAATGTGACCCGAACATGCTAGAGGTATCGTCTTATTGTTGTCTTTATATCTTTCGTTGGAGTATCGCTTGGATATCGTTTTAACTTAACTATTTGTAGAAAATAAAATCCAAATACTACAGATTTACATCTGAACATATACTACGAACGCATGGCTTGGAACAGGACACTTATCTAGCTTTAACGTCAAGCCCATCTAAGCTTGTACATGCATTATACATGGACAAAAGTATACTAATAAGATGCCGAGATATTACGAATTACAGGCCTGACATTAATTCAGCTTTCAACGAACTTTGTAAACTTTACTCCTTCAATCTAACAAAATTGCGTTTCACATTAGTAGAGAACTGGCTAAAATCTAATTATAAGCCATTAAGTAGTGATTATAGTTTGACAGAGTCATTCTTGTACAGTCCTGTTAGTACGAAAAGTAACGACGACGACGACAACGACGTCGTTGATAACTTATCCAGGTGACAAGCCGAATATAAATGCCGCTTATAATAATTTCAAGAGGATCGCCTACGATAACGTTTCTCTCTTTTTTAGGGCATGTTACCTACTACAGCAAGAAAATGTCGAGTACTACATTCGTTTTCTTGTAAACGTAAGCTTCGATTATAATTACGAAGAAAGTTATAGTTTTGAAGTACAATATAGAGCTCTGTATATATTGCAATGTGTCATGGATCCCATTACTCTTCAAAAATTTACCAAAAGGGATTTAGATACAATTCGGTAAAATACTAATGAATATATATATTTTTTTTTCAAACTCATCTTTTTCATATAAAATAATTAATTTAGTTAGTTATTTATATACAGGCAATATACGCAATCTTTATATTATTTGAGTAAATTGGAAGCTTCGGGTTTAAACTACGATGTAAATACATTCGAAGAGTGTTCCAAATACGAAGTAGTGAATTCTTTATGGCAAATGGAATATAATTCACCTCGGAGTTTGATTCTGATGGCAGATATATGCATAGATTATAAAGTATACGATTACGAATTCTGGGATAGACTTTTAACGCAAATGGCTAAATTGAATATGGTATAAATAATATCAGATATTATTGAAAAAGATATCCTTTGAGATATTTACCTCTCATCGTTGACGTTGCCTTTTCAGGTACAAGAATTAAGAAAGATTTTGTTACAAATATATAACCTAAGCGATATTATACATTGCAAGGGTTACGTTAAAAGTTGGCAAGTTGTTACAACGGAACCGTTTAAAAAAATGGACAATATGCCGACATCGGCACAAGTACATGATTGTGTAACAGCTATACATTCTTTACAATCGTGCCCTGTTGCATGTGACTTGGATTTCGATAATATTTTAGAATATTGCTTACTTAATAATCAACCACATTTGGCTGGAGCGTTTTTTTTCTACCTACGGGAGGATCAAAAAAAATATGTTGTGAAGGTAATATTACTTATAATTCAGAATATATATTTCTGACGTTCCTGTCGTACCTAAATTTTTCACTTACCGTATGTAATAAGTTTTCACATAACACGACAGGAAAATACATAAACTTTTAAATCCAACGACAAAGAAAGGTTCTAGGTTTGTAAAAACTTGTATGCAAACTTCTACTTTTTTTAATACAGCAATAATGTCGGACACGTACCTCTACGTTTTATCAAAAAATAATCTATTCTTAATTAAATCTTGCATTATAAAATATATTAAAACTGTTTTATGTATGTCATCGTAAAAGCACGACCGTCTTATTTTCAGATGTATAAAGAGAAGTTTGTAATTGAAAAAGTAATCAATGATCTGTTAGGTTTATCGTCAAAAGGAATACTTTTCGTCTCAGATGTAAGTATATAATAAGTAGATAAAACATTTTGAGTGATAATATACGGGGTGTTTGTTTCATCTTGATGCAGTAAAATATTTTTTGAAGCGATATCACTAGAGAAATGTTTTAACAAAAGCTTTTTGATACGAAGAAGAACGTTACGTGATGTCAATATTTATTCGTGTCTAATATACGGTGGCAGATTCGTCGAATGAAATTTTACAGCTCGTTTTACATATAGTATTACATTTTGTATGAAAAAATGTGGTATTTAATTAAAAAAAAAATAAAATTGACTTTAAAATCTCTGCCAGCGTATACTAGGTGCAAAAAGGGATATTTACGTCACTCGACGATTCCTTTCATACTAAACAATTTTTGTTAAATTATTTTTTATATATAGATAATCCTAAGCATACAACAAATCGACCTACGACAGCTTACGAGTAGGTTCGTCAATATTGGTTTGATATGAATGAGTGGCAGTTACGTACCTGATTAATTAATAACAACGTCAACAAGTTTTTTCTTCAAGTTTATTTTGATTAATATTCAAAAGAATTTCAGATTGAAAAAGTGTACCGTTTTTAATATGCGTTTGTTTTTTTTATTTTTTGTTTTTTTTTGTTAATTTTTGTTAATTTTTGTTAATTTTTGTTTTATATATTTACAATTGTATATGTGTTAATAAATAATTCATGAAGTTTTATGTAAATTTATACATTTATAATTGTTTCAAGTTCGATAGAAACCTTATTTATGAAAATATCAAAACGGATATCAAGCAACTCGAGAATTAAACAAGTTTTTGTCGATTCATGCAGAACTACCTTACGACGGGGACATTGCAACGAAGCGAAAAACGTTTAATAGCCTCGATTTCTTTATTTAAGTTGTAAAAGCTTTAAACGTTAAATTTTTATTTGTAAACTACACGCGATTAATACACGGAGTAGTATTAATATATACTTTTAAGTCTCATTTTATCTTTCAGTGCGTAGCAGAACTGGACAAAGCTATTAAAAGAACTCTGCATGTCTATCTAACGGAATTGCCAAATAACTCAATTTTGTAATTATATAGCATGTAAATCAATATATATGTAGATATCTGTATATCTAAAATATATATTTTATGATATATAGATATATATATACCACAAAAAAATAAATTTTATAAAAGAAGTTTTTCTTTACTTATAATTTACACTTTTGTCTGTATAAAAATATGCAAGCCAACCGTAACACAAGCTACAAAAATATGTACATTCATTATTACTAGTATTTAATTACCTTGAAGCAGACGAATGTTCCATAGCACGTTATTTAAAAAATGTAATCGTAACGTCCAAGAATGTAAGTTGACGCGAGGCAATATCTTTCTGTAATTACTTCTGCGACAAAGAATAAAATTAATACCGTTGTATTATTTTTTCAGTATCACGACGAACCTCTCCGCGCTTGCATCACTGTTCTGTACACGCCACATGCGCTACGGAAGATTCCGTATTCGATGTTCTTTTGTTCTAAAATCACTAGTACCTCGGTTCAACTCGAAATTATCGTAAGACCTACTTTAGCGTTGTGACGTCCATAAAACAAAATTGTGGACAATTTTATAAAAAAGATATTTACTTTATCAATTTACATTAGAAGAGAGACAGAGAAAAATATTCGGCACTTTAAATATTTAATTCCCTTTTTATTATTTTGCCGAGAGGGAGGATTTTTTTTATAAAACCGAAGAATTAAATAATTTAACATCAAGTAGTAAAAAAATCGTTTCATTCCTCTACCAAAAAAACTAACTGTATACGTTTTCGGTGGGCTCTATAATAAAAAAATATCGACTATGTATACAAATAAAAATGATCGAAACGATGCAACGTTTCGAACTGCAAAAGGTAACAACAAGCTATAATCTTTTTTCTGTTTTATTCTATATTTACTTCAAGAGTAATAAATATAAGTAAAAGTTATATAACATTGATAAACGACCGTAACACTGTTTTAAGATCCTAATGTCACCGTAACGTAGTCAAGGAAGCAAGCATTATTATCGACACATTGCCAATCCGGTCACAATCTGTATTTCGTATCCACTAATTCAGCATGGTATATAACAGCTTGGAATTATTTTCGAAAGTTGGTAAAGATTGCGAGTACAGAGCGCTATGGTAAATTCGTAATCGTCATTTTCGATACTTTCAAAACTATCCTTATCGTATGAACGATCTCTTTAGAAATATGTCTTCTAAAATAAAATAAAAATTAATGACATGCGTTCTTTCGACAACGCATCGTGTTCTATTCGATACAAATTCAACGTAAATCACTTTCAAATCAAAATTGTACGAGGAAAGGGCTTGACACTTTTTCGACGATATACGTACGTCGTTACCTTGTTTCTCGCGCGAACAGGAATACGATTTTTAGATTATAAACGTTCGGCGAAGTTATTTTTGGCATTTATTGATTTTAATAAGAAATGTCCTGATATTAAATATCAACGATAACGAACGAATTATTACCGAGTATCTCGAGGTACGGAATTTAGGCGAGTATCGATCGTTACTTGGTAAATATTTGATGAATTGATAAATATTTGATCGATCGATGAATATTAATTTAGCGGTTTTCTTACGGGCGACGTCGAGAGCGACGAAGTGTTTCACGCTTACAACCGAGACGCACGAGAATGCACTACGAAACAACACTTAACAGCAGTTTCCTGGTCGTATCGTCGATTCTTCGAAAGCAATTGCAATTGGCTTTACGCGTACGATCGTTTTACAATAAGATAATTATTTTATCGTTAAGAAGATTCGTTTGGTAATTTTTCCTCTTAATTTTATTTACGTGTTATTACAATAGTGCTTCCGCACCGAAACAATGGTATACGCGTCTTACTCGTACCATAAATACGAGAAGAAGTTCGAAAGAGTACAAGTAAACACTAGAAAGTGTACATTCGTAACCGTGGCCGACTGAATTATCGATATCCGTCTACGGAACTTAATACCGACACGGTTTTATCGCCTTAGATTAGATAATACGTTACGAATGGCATTGCAAAGCAGCAGCGCAATTCCAAAAAACTTCCAACTGTTTTTCCGGAAACGCAAGCTTACGGCGACACGCCTGATCGGATTAGACCGAACTTATCCGAAGGGTCAAACGTTGGAAGAATCAGAGGACAAATGGAACGACCATCGGCCTGACATGCCGTTTGATTTATGGTAACGTCGCGTATTCAAAGCGATCGTTCCGATCACGGGTTCATTTTATCGCTTTGATTTCAGATCGTTCGTTTCCCAAGCCGCTGTCCTCTTCTTGGCATCAATTCGAGATTGGAACGAGTAGCGGCGCGCTACGAACAGTACGGAACATCGTTTTTGAAATTCGAACGGAATCTCCAGCGCGCTTTCTTTCGATTATCGACCAGGAATGGAGAGCGTGCCGTTATCAGCGCGCAGTCGCGGGCAGGCGTGGCTTTCGAGTCCGAAGCTAGGCAACATCGGCCGAGCCTGGATCTCAGATTGAGAAATCAAAGGATGGGCAACATACAAAGTGACGCGAAGAAGAAAGGCAAGAAATGCAGCGGGGATGTCGCGAGAACTCGCGATCAGGTGGCCGAGAAGATGCCGGACTTCGTTAGGGTTCGAACGAAAAGTTCGGAGACTATCGGCGATCCGGAGATCCCGAAGACGTCGAGATGCTCCTTCTACAAGATGCAGTCTGTCGCGAAGAGGCAAGCACCGAAACCACCAGTATTATCTTCCAAGGTTGAAGATCGAATCGCTCGTTAAGGAGATATCGAATCTATAGAACGTCTCGCCTTGGTAGGTGTTAAGGGTTAATCGTGGCTCGTTGTACGCTCGGATTGCAGATCGCGGCTCGCGACGCGTCGTCGTCGGACTACGAAGATCCGGAGCTCGAGAAAAGCGAGGATATTAGGAAGATATCCCTGGGAGATGTTGGCGGTTCGATGAACTCTTGCGACGAGGTAGGTCAAACGCTAAGCAATGGAACCGCGTCGTCTTCGGCGGCTGCTGCACCGGTTGACACTCTATCGACTGCGTTGACACCGTCATCGCTACCGCTTCTGGTTACCGATTCTTGGCGGCTGGCAAGCAAAGGCCTCTTGGTAACCGAGATATCGATACCGTTCAGTCCGGATTCCTCCAGCGACAGTATCTTTACCGATCCCGAAGAAATCGTTACGCCGCCGTCGGATGTCTCCTCGATGACCCTGATGAAACACGCATCGACTAATACCGTTGCACTCCCTACGGTAAACGGTGATAATTTGAAAAAGGATACGTCACCGTTTATCACCGTGTTGGAAGGCAAGAAGATACAATTAGCCGCGATGACTTCAATATCTAGTAAATATTAGAATTATCATTCCACACCGACAGCCGATATAGGCAACGCACTGCCATTGTTATCATCGCTAGAGAGTCGTTGGATGTGTCTTGCATGACCGATCGGATCCCGACCCGTTTCGGGAGATAGGAACGTTACCCAATTTCGGGGCACGTGGCTTCCTTTGACGTTTCGCTGCCAGGCGCGATAATGACTTCCCCCGTTTGCGATAAGTTCATCCGTCGTCGTCGCGATAACGCGCCAATAATGGATAAGTTGGCACGCGCTAGCGGAGTATGGGCTCGATCAAATATCATCGCGTCACGATGGAAACAACGTCGGTAGTTATTTTCTTGCTTTTAGACCACGATGAAAGATAATTTGCTCGTAAAGGCGACGTTCTTTTACCGGGAGAAATCTTTTTTTAAATATAGATTAACCGTATGGAATAATACGATGATAATCGTAAGTGAACTCGGAAAAGATCAAAGAGTACAAAGAGCAAGTAAAAACGTCTACCGGTCGGTTTCCAAAATTTAGATCGTATTTTGTTTAAATCGTAGATCGATCGCCCCCGGTTGCGCCAAGAAAGGGTTTCTTTTTCGACGCTAGTCTCTGTCAAAAGTAAACGAATGTGTATTTCTAACGTTTTTATAGACCGTGTACTAAACATTTCTCCCTTCGATCTGTTTAATCGCGTGTAAGAAAACTTAGTAATTAGAATTTAGCAAGAGCGATCGTCGCTTTTGCTATTGCAAATTGGCCATGCGGATCTATCGTTCGTTCCTATAGATATTTATAAATATCTATACAGCGCGTGTAATTTGTTTTACGAAGTTTTACGAACGGTTTAGTCGCATTTTAGATTCTTAGCGATCATTAACGGTAGTCAATTGTTCCAAACGAATGAGTAACTTCAAATCATTGAGGTAATTAGGAATTAGTATCCGTCACGTAACGAAAACCAATGGGAATAGATTGGAAGGGAGTTAGTTTCGGAAGATGTAAATCAATATTTTACGTACGACTACGAGTTAATGACGCTGCTAAATAGCGATGTTGTAACCTATAAATATGATCGTTATCGCGCAATGCGCTGGAATTACAAGTACATGCACGCTCTTATAGTTAAACCTCTATGCAATGTAAAATGACACGTTATTGACACTTTCATTTTGTTTCTAGATAGGATGCAGTTTCAGGCAATTGATAATTTTGCAAAGCGATACAGGAGACACAGTTGGAACGAGGTCTATGTAAAAGATAATTCGGTGCTCAGAAGAGTAGCCAGTTTTATGCTACGTTCGGAAACTATCAAATCCAAAAAGAATGGACAATCTAAATACACGTATTCGAAGTTGGATTCTCGACTGCCCGTCAAAATCGAAGGTAAATACCCAAACGCGATGCTTTCGCGAAGATACTTTATTTATTCCGCGACAGCTAGGTCCAATCTACGGCTAGCGATTCTCACGCGACTCCATCGAGGCGTTAACAATATCGATTCGATTGTATCTCACGAACTCGAAGTGACGTCAGAAATCCTGGATGAAAAAAAATCCTTTTCAAAATTCCCCAAATTCTTTTTGTAGAGTGAAATACAGACGGAGTAACACTGTCAGCAAATTGGTTATCAAATATTATCTAAATCGCGTCGTACATACGTCAAACCAATAAAACTTTGTCCAGGGAACGATTTCTGTTGAACCTAGCAGTTCCGTAGCGATCGAGGGATTTACGTTTGAATTTATTTTAGCGCATCGATATACGTAAAATTAGGCAAAATAACAGTACGAATATCCACGTTGCACGTTAAAGTTTCTATAATATTACCGATGGTGATTAAAATTGTTGGAATTTCAGATCGAAGGTCTAATGTCGTACGTACTTTCTTTCAGGGATCAATTTGATAGACATACTGATTTTAGGATTACCAGAACGATTAAGGTCGCAATTAACGACAGTCGAACGTATAAATTTTGCGTCGTTCGTCTACGCTTCTTTGCTATCGGGCAGTGATTTGGATACGCATTTAAGTAAAAGTATAACGGAGGATAATATATTCGTGGTAAGAATCGCTGATTTGTTAAAATATTATCTGGCATTCGCATATTTAGATTACGATATTCGCACGTATCAAATTCGATTTTATCCAACTTTCTGTCGTGTTAAAATCGTGTTAAATTTTCAAAATAATAGCGACAAAAGTAGTAAAGTAAAGAAAAAAAATAGTGAAAATTATCGAACACTTTCAAATATTCTTTCCCTCTTTTATTTCTTCAGACAGAGCAAGGATCGACGCGTACGCGTGCGAACGAGTTGCATTACGATTTCCGAACGGCAGAACACCTCGAATGCCTTGAACGTGGATGGACTCGCCTGGAAAATGACAAATCGCGAGGAAAGATCGAAGATACCTGCCCAACGATGCAAGACAAGGGGATACAAATTTGTTTGGAAGACTTGCCTCTAGTTGGGATCGAGGCAACGTCGGAGAATTCGCGGAAGGGCGTTTCGCAAACTGTGGGCGAGACGTCTTCCAAGTCCGATAACGCGCGTCTTTCCTCGAATGCATCGGCATCCTCCTCGAGTCTACCTCCGGCAACGTCTGCAATGACGAATCTCACATCCACGTCCATCGTCTCTTCGACGACTCCTTTGGCTTCTCTGTCCTCCGTTACGCTTACGCCTCTGCCACTGCCACCCCCACCTGCTCCTCCTCCTCCTCCGCCCCTACCTCCACCACCACCTCTGTTCTCACCAACACCTCACCCACCGCCATTGCCTCCGCCTCTGGCTTCTTCTTCAGCCCTAACTCCGTCTTTACCATATCCCATCCATCCACCATCACCAACACCGCCGCCGTTACCTTCGTCATCTCAGCCTGCACCTTCCCCGATCAGTGGTAAAGTATCGAACTCTTTATGCCCTTCGCTTCTTTCCAAAGCAACGCCAACCTTGGCCCATTCAACATCGGTATTGTCGTCTTCGCCTACACCTCCACCACCGCCTCCACCTCCACCTCCGCCTCCGCCTCCGCCTCCTCCTCCTCCTCCGCCTCCGCCTCCGCCTCCACCACCGCCACCTGCCCCACTGCTTCCGCTGTTTGAACCTCAGTTGATGCCTCCCTTGACTTCCCTACTAAAACCTTCGATATCGCCTCCACCACCACCACCACCACCACCACTACCACCATTTCAACCTCCGTTAGAAATTGGCCCGCCTAGTACTTTGCTTTCGTCGTCTTCTTCGGTATCGAAACCATCGATACCACCGCCGCCACCGCCACCGCCTCCGCCTCCGCCTCCGCCGCTTCAACCTCAGTCCGCGAAGCTGCCGGTACCGCCTCCGCCTCCACCGCCCCCTCCGCCGCCACCATCGCAAAGTCTGTCCGTTCAGACGCCAAGGTCGAGCGAGTGTTCCTCGATGATGCCACCGCTTTCACCATCGAACGCGTATTCTAGCTCGGAAGCCAGTACAACCGTCGTTACGAGAACGTCCACGCAAATACCGCCCCCGGCACCGCCGTTCAATTTTTCCGGGGTGCCACCGCCATTTCCATTGCCACCGCCGGGTCATCTCGCTGCACCATCTTTCGTCCAAGGACGGAATCTTGCATGTAGGACGAATACACGGCGATTCGAAGGGCTTCTTCGGTATATATGTTTCGCGGAGTTTTTCTCTTTACTTTAGGATTCAGAGAGAAAAATTCGTTTCCCTTATTCGATCGTGCGCAACGACGTATTTACCGAAGAACGTCTTTGGAATGTTTTCGTAACCGATGGCTCGCACCGGACGATTGTCCGGATATTAATTCATCGTTTTCTTCTTTTTTTTAGTAATGAGGAAGCAACCGTTGAATCCCGACGTTCCGATGAAGCCTCTTTATTGGACACGAATCATAGTACCGGCAAATTCGGTCGAGGGATCTTCCGTGCCAAGATCGGAACCTCTAGTACAGGTATAAGGTAGAAACCAAAGCGTAGTCCAAGATGATGGAAGTTATAGGGTATCGCGACCCACGGGCGCTAGTCTAAAGTTTTATCTTCAACGTTAGAAGTGACAAGACGTAGTTTTTTTTTTCTTTTACTACGTTTTCCATAACGTTCGATCGTCCCGATTCGATGGTATTAGCCTTTGGGTGACGTACGCCCATGCTACACGCTGCCTATAAAAACGTAGATACAACGATGCAGTGTTATTTCCGTGTAACGCAGGGAGACACTCGATGAATTCTCCGTAGGTTCCACTGTGGGTCGATTTGGAGGAAGAGAAAGGCCTCGATATGAAGGAGTTCACGAATTTGTTCTCTCGGCAAGTAACCGAGAGAAAAGTTGCCCGGAAAGAAAGCGAGTCGACCAAAAAGTCGAAGATACAGCCGGCGAAGATACTCGATCCAAAGAGATCGAAGATGGTTGGCATTTTGGAGAAGAGTTTGCACGTGGATTTTAGCGAGATCGAGAACGCGGTTTACAGTCTGGATACGAGCATGATCAGTCTCGAAGCGCTCCAGCAAATTTACGAGATTGTACGTATTACACGGTAGCGTCGATACGTTTGTTAACACTTTGCCGTTAGGTTGGCGCAGGCTCTACTAATTTTAGTAAAATTTTAGTAGTAAGGTCAAACTTTAATAAAAGACGATCTAATAAATTAGGAAAGGAGAAGAATGAGAGCAATTGTTCCTCCAGAAACGGTATCTATTAGGTCGTCGAAGATAAAATTCGTAGTATTCGTGTGTATTTTCTGTAAACACCTGTAAAAACTTAGTAACGATAAACTTACGTAACCGCTAGCGAAAGGAAGTCACGCGTACGCGACAGCGGCCGGCAAAGTCTTAAAACGTTCGACGTCTTCTTAGGACAAAGGGGACGAAAGCGACTCCGCACAAATGTATTTCCCTTGTCACTGATTTCCAGAGGCCCACCCAGAAAGAGTTGGACGATATCGCCGCTCACGAAAGCAATAATTCCGAGATCCCCCTTGATCGGCCAGAAATGTTTCTGAAACGCCTTGCCGACGTGAAACACTTCACCGAGAGAATCGCCTACTTGATGTTCCAGTCGGAGTTTCAAGACGCGATATCCTTGGTATCGTCGAAATTGACGAACATGCGAACGATTTGCGATTACTTGAAGAACTCGAATTCGGTGAAGAAGATCATGGCGCTGATACTTACTTTTGGGAACTACATGAACGGTGGTAACAGACTGCGAGGCCAAGCGGATGGCTTCGGCCTGGAGATCCTTGGCAAGCTGAAGGACGTCAAATCGAAGGTACCGGGCGTCACTTTGTTGCATTACGTCGTTAGGGTGAGATTGATGCAAGAGAAGGACTGCAACTTCGACGAGCCCTTGCCCTTGCCCATACCCGAGCCAGCCGACGTGGAAGCAGCGTCGACCATCAATTTCGAGGACATCGCGAAAGAACTCGAAAGATTGGAGCAGAAGTTGAACAGTGAGGCGAATCGTTCGGCCTATGGACGAAGATGACGGCCAATGCCGCTCATGATTCTACCTTGCTTTTTCAGGTTGCATAAAGAAATGTAACGCCGTGGTGGAGGACGATCCCGAAACTGGGAAACTCTTCAAGGAGAAGATGGATGCCTTCGTTGTCAGTGCGAACGTGGAATTGTCGAACGAGAAGGAAGCGTTGACCGAGGCCAAGAACAAGTTTAAGGCGGTCATGCAATTCTATCAGTACGTGCCGAAGGGTGCCACCTTGGACACGGCGGATCCTAATCAATTTTTCGCCTTGTGGCTTCACTTTTCTCACGACTTTAAGGTAAAGGCGTTCGACTTGACCCTTCGAGCTGGTTCGGAAGTTTAAATTTTCGGGCCCCATTCACGGTATCTGCTACTCTATTAGACTCTATAACGCATTCCGATTTACATTTTCCAACATTCGATCGAAAGTTATCACCGTGGAAAGTCGAGACAAATGCTACAGGATTTTTATCCTTTCCCTTTACGACCATAATTTCCTCGCAAAATTTTGAAATATATGCCCTCCGTTCCTCTACTTCGCATTTTTCACTTTTTTTGCCAAATTTTTGGCCAAATTAGGGGAGTTGTAGTAATTATCCAACCATGACGAATAGCCTTTGTCGAATAAGGGTTGAACTAGTTTTACGACGATCGAAGATGTCTCGTTGGATTTATCCGCCTTATGGAGTGTTATGGAGTGTAATGGAGTATTCTAAAAGGCCAAGGTCAACCACGGATATTCGAAGAGTTCGATGGCGCGGCAGGAAAAAATCGAAACCGAGAGCTTACGCTTTGCCGGTCGCTGTCACGTACGCGTGACTTTTTTTGGCCAGCGGAGACGCTAATTTATCGTCACGAAGTTTTTATACGAATACATATATCAGACCGTCAATGATGAAATTTGTAGAAAATACACACAAATACTTCAAATTTGAAATTCGTAGTACTTGAAATTTAATATTTTTGGAGAAACAATTGCTTTCACTGTGCTCCTTTCCCAATTTACCGGTTGGTCTTTCGTTAAAATCTTACGTTTTATCTTTACTACAAAATTCTATTAAAATTAGTAAAACTTGTCGCTGGTTTTAAATACAATATAAATTTAATTGTTATATAAAATTTATAAATATTTATTAACAAAAATAATTTTAAGGTTTAAGGTTTAAATATTATACGTATAATTACACAAAGTGTTGATCGCGTAACGCTCGTTTTAGCATCGAAATTTTAGCACGGAGAAATTCCGAAAGGCGCAAGCTCGTGCCTGATACCGCTTGCTTTACCATCGTCGATATATTTCGCGTTAAATCGAAATTATATTCTCGCGCGAACTCATTTTTAACGGACTTCGTTAAATTTTCTAGGATATTTGGAAGAAGGAGCAGCAACGTATGCAAAAGGAACGAATGGAGGAAGTACGGAAAAAGATCAAAAACAAAAAGAAGGTGGAGAAGACCAAATTAAATCCAACCGGCCTAAAGGCGCGTCTTTTCAAACTTGGTAATTAGCGATAAATCGATGCACAACGACTTTAAATCAATTTAAACAGTATTGTATAATAAAATAGATCTTAATCCTGAATAACTAAGCCGAAGTAGAAGAAATGAATTTATAAAATTGCATTCGTTTAGCTTGTAGATAATTAACGACGGAAAATATTAAACGAACCGAAGTATCGTTTCAGTCAACGAGACAAAGTCGAATTCAGATTCGAACGTTTCATTCTCGTCATTTTTACGAACGGTTAGTTATCCAGGTTTAAATCGTAAACATTTACATCGTATTAAAATATTATATGATTACTTGTGTTACGAGTTTAGTGAAAGCAAGTAATGCCGAGTCGTATTTTCACGAGACAAAAGCGTTTTGTGTTTGAAAATACTTGGGGAAAAAAAGAAAAAAAAAAGGAAAAAAAATTGCCTCTGCGACTGATAAATCCATAGACAAGGATTGCGATTAGAGCCATATGCCAATTGTATAAAACTAATTTTATTATTTTTGCGATATATACATACATATATGTCTATAAAATACGGTTATTAGATTCGAACTAAACGTATGCTACAGGACGTAGCGTGCCCGGTGTACTTTTCAAAATTTATTCCACGTTCCTATTTTATTCTAACTATTTCTTCTTGTTCCTTGTGCTTTGGTAATATTTAAGAATTACGAATTATTTATACGCTATTTAACTCGTTACTGTTAATTTATTATTTATTAAAATCGTTGATATACATTTTATAGAATTTATAAATAAGATAGAAAGAATGAAAATCTAATAAACACGATATATTTTTTAAAGAACGAAGACTGATGTATTCCTAACATCATATATACGAAAAAGTTACCGATACGATACTACCTGTTAAATGGACGATATAACGGTTGCTTTTAAAAAACGTCTGGTAACGACGGATAGGATATAAGTACAAATGTTTATTTATAACGACAGGAATCGTGAAGGTAGACGTTCTTCGTAATAATATTTCATAAAGGTTATATATTGTTTAGATGCTTTGGTAAATCATAAACGAGTTTCTTTATAAATACATCTCACGATTAGATTAATATAACGCGCGAAATAATATAATCACATTAAATTATTTTAATGTAGTTCAAATTATTCATAGTTGAAAGTGTACTTACACTCGTAAGACAACACTTAATAATTTCGCTTTCCTTTCGCGTAATCTTCGACGAAAGTATTTATTTAGATTTGGCCTGCTCCGCGCATTTGGTGTTGTTCCTCAATTTCCGTTTCTTCGCAGCCCTATAAAAGTTCGATTAGATCAATTTCTCAAGAAACATAACTCGCAAGAATAGCGCGGATTTCTTCTCGTCGCTCGTTAGAAATTTGTAAATCGCTGCTATCTATCGGAATTATTCGAACCTTGCGAGTTCCAGGACTTTTCGATAAAATCTTATCGAAAAGCGCCTAGTTCCTCTTACATCGGCGACTGCGAGTCGACGAAGTTAAGAGGCCCGTTCGCTAATAAAGAATGATTTCAACGGCTCGAAAGCGCGATTCGATACGTCAGCTTTTCGACGAGAAATCTATACGGCGAGCCGCACGAAGCCTCGAACGGCTAAAACTAAGACGATATTTTGATGAAATTTGCAAGTACGATAACGTCGCTTTTTCAGATACATACGTTTTCGATCGAGTACAACGTCTTTTTTTGGACGTATCACATTTTGGAAACTTTGTAGTTTCTGGATTGTTAGTAGTTTCGCGTAACTTATCTTGAAATTCGTTAATCGAGTCTACTTTGACTTCCTTGTAATCCTCTTCCATGTCCTTAAAAGGATTGTCGAAGCATCCGTGCATTATTCTGTACATAATGCTTTCTCGTTTCAACCTCTCCTCGTTAACAAAAACATCGTCTATGATATCGTCCAAGGCTGGATTCCTACAATTTCAAACGGATTACGATGCGAGAAAGTTAACGAAATAATTCGATAAATTCATCATCGATAAGCTCTATCGAGTATTAAGTAATAAAATTAAATAGCAACATTAACATTTCACGTACCAGTCGATCTTCAAGAATCTCTCCATGCTTTTCCTTCCTTTCTCTTCCTCTTGCCTCCTTTGGTGTCACGAAAGTGATCGTTGCCGCTTTCATCGAAATTAATTTTACGATCGATAAATCGACTTTCAACGCGACTCCGTGTCGAAAGATTGTCTTTTTTCTACCAACAAAATACGACGACAAAAATCGTCCGATTTTTGCGGCATACGTATCGCGTTCGTTGTCTCGTACTGATTTACAATTTTCTTAAAACTGCCATCAGAGGGCGCTAGCTGCGATCCATAATCGCTTTTTATTAATTCGCATCGCAGAGGTTAACGACGAAGGGATAATTACCGTGGACACTATTCGTCATAAAGGAGGAGACAGATGGTTCGAAACGCGATAAAAATGCCCCTCGTTATCGCGATGTTGTCCTTCTTTTTCCTACGGCGTCGTGGCAATTTTAAATCAAGGCTAGTTCTCTCTTCCTCGATTTCTTCGCTCTCGTTATCAGCCAGGAAGTAGCGTAAAGACGAGTCTCCATTAATCGAGCGAAATTCATAGCGAATTTACATCGATCTCTAAGGATTCCAGGAATTTCACCGAAATTCACAAAAATAACGAAGTACAAGTTACGCTTGAAAAGGACGATTTCAAAAAATCGCATTTCGAGCACTTGGTCGATAATAATAAGTCGTAAGAAGTTCCGAGTCCTGTTACATAACCTCCATCTATTCTTAATTAACTACCATTTTATTTGATCTGCGTCGTTCGTCGTTCGTGAGGCGTACGGTCGTGCACAGCCAGGCTATATCGCAATGTAATGACGTAAGAGCAGTGAAATCAGCATTAGTTTTACATCGAACTAGCGACGGACGAAATTATCAAACCTGGAGGATTTATCGTCGCCCGCGAAATTTCGAATCGCACGAATAACCTCCCAATCGTCTCACGACGTTACAACGACGTACGAAAATAATGTTTCAACGAGTTCGTTTTCGCTGTTTCGACGTTTTACTCCTCCAAGATAAACGACGACGACAACGACGACGACGTTAATATTAAAAAATAGAAAAAAAATAAAAGACGACGCAATCGTGGGAAAAGAAGCGTGGAAGTAATCCAACGCTTGCTCAGGGGCACCTCGAAGAAGGGAAAAGGATCGGCTATTATTATGACTATTTTATTTTATTTTACTGTATCGAGGTCGACTAAGAGCCCATTTACAGAGTTAATGTCCACTACACGGTAGACAACAGGATATATATTTTCTAATCAAAGCTTAATAAATTGTCCTATCGAACGACGTCTGATTTGATTTGATTTGATTTACCGCGTCGAGCTCAACTAAGAGCCCGTTTACAGAGTCAACGAATGTCCACCGTTCAACGGTCTACAATATATAAATTTAATTAAAGTTCAGCGAAATGTCTTATCGAGCGAGGTCTTTTTTCGTGGCATTTAAAAGCGACCGAGGCGCCATCCGGCGGCGTTCGGCTGGACCAGCGTCCGTCGAGACTCTCGCGACTTTCCTCGCTGGACACCGAGCGAGCCGTGAGGCAAGGGCGTTCGGCAGACTTCGTGCGTGTCCGTGCCGCACCGAGCTAAGTGCTTTGGCGCACGGTGGTGGGGGAAGGTGGTGAATCTAACTTTGTACCAGTCATCAGCAGTATTTGTTCCTATGTCCGGAGCATTCGTAGTGTCGTCACGTTGCTATCGAGGGACAGTGCGTTCTTGGGCGTGAAAATCTGACGGTGACGTCGCGGTGGTTCGTGAAAGAAGTGTTGTTGATCGTTTTATCGTTCTTCTCTAGTCTTCGTCGTTAACGTCCTCGTCGTTGTCTACGTCCTCGTCGTCCTCGTCATCATCGTCGTTGTCGTCGTCGTCGTCGTCGTCGTCATCGTAATCGTTATCATCGCCCGTCGTCATCGTCGTTGTCATCGTCGTCGGGCCCACACGATCAAATTTATCAACGTGGTGGACAGATGCCTCGCTGAGAATTATGTCGGATACTTACGCGGGATTGCGATCGGTCACACGTCAAGTCAGCTGACATATTGCGCTCCGCTACACCGCAACAGCCTTCGGTAAGTGTCGCAATAGTCGTTCGTAACCGCCGCGATCTACGACGGCCGACTATTTTTATCGGACAGCCGTTTAATTTCGTAGCCAACCCCTAACCGGACGATACCGAAGGCACGCGCTAGCTGGCCGCACGTCCGAATCTTTGATCGGGAATCGATCGTAGAAATAATAAGAATCAATCGAATAAGAAAGGGAGAACGAAGGGAGAAAGGAGAGGTACGAGTCGCACGCGAGTACAAACAATAGCGCGTAGTCACCACGGAGTCACGCGTACGTGTACTGCGCGCCTGTGTGCGCGCGTACGTGCGTACGTAATTTCTTTGGTGCTAAGTGCGTATACCGTCTAGCTCTGTCCTTCTCTAGCTTCGTCCGTGTTATCCCCACCACGCGCTCGCTCGCTCGCTGCTCTTCCCCCTCCACTCCGTTTCCGCGTCGAGCGATCATCCTTTTCTCGTGCGCGCTCTTTCTCTCTCTCTCTCTCTTTCTTTCTTTCCTCCTTCCTTCTTTCTCTTTCTTCGGTTACCGTTTCTCGTAGCTCCCCCTCTCGCTCTCCCGAGTTTCGCCCCTACGCTTAAAAAGGCACAACGATGGCGCTATTTTGATGCGTGCACAAGTGCACGCACACCTCTCTCTCTCTCTCTCTCTCTCTCTCTCTCTCTCTCTC
>JAITYT010000033.1:117001-131524 GCA_025433975.1 Liostenogaster flavolineata
CGTGTCGTGCATTTTTAGATGTACTCCCATTTTGTCTATGGCTACGTTCTGGCCGTCTTGCCCGTGAGACGGACAATGCGGACATCGAAAATACGGTTCTTCGGAATGCAATGCCTTTAAGTGATACCTTAGCATAGCCTCGTCGACAGTTAGGTAATTGCACTCGGCTACGCTGCACACGTATCTGTCGAGGACATCGACGTAACTTTTACTTATTTATTTACTTATTTAAGAATCTATCGAAATCCCAACGGACCGATTTACGCGTTGGAAAGGATTCGTCGAACAGAACACGCACAAACCTACCTTTTGTGTTCAGGGACGAACTTTGGTATGGAATTCTCCTCCTTATCGACGGCAGGCTCCTTCGGTTTGCCTCCCATTCGACCATTTTGATGGGAACTACTCGCCAGATTGACCATTTTATCGAACATCCTCTCCTTCTTATCCAAACAAGGCACGGGATTGACAGGCCCGGTTTCCGGTACGGTTTGATCTTTGGCGTGGAGCCGCAGATGCCTGATAATATTCGTCCTGACTTTGGTGGTATAAGGACAAACGGCGCATTGCACCTCCCGATTGTAGATCGCTTGACGCGGCAAAGCTTCTATCTCGTCGGGACTGAAGGACGATTTCTCAAGATTCATCAGCTTGTCCGGGTCCTTCTCTGATTTGGCGGCCTTTCGTTTCTTGCCTCTTCGATCGCTAGCTAGAGTCTGGAAAAAGGGGGTGAGAGGCGCGCGTTAACAACGAACGATCCAAGAATTCACATCCAAAATTAGCTACGATGCTAACTTCCAGTTCGGCGATAGTTTACTTACGATCGGATGAACAACGAAGAGACCGTCGGCCGACGGATTCTCCGGGTCTGCGGGGATCAGCTTGCTATTGGTGGACTTGTGCTTCGTTCTCATATGCGTCATAGCTTGATAAGACATAGAGCATCTCATCGTGCATAACGAACAACCGAATCGCTTCAAGCCGTGAATTTTGAGATGCTCGAGTAAGAAGCCGATCTTAACGAAACGTTTACCGCAATGCGTGCAACACATGCTTTTGTCGGGCCCTACGTTGGTACAGTCTTTGGCGTGCGTCCGCAAAAGGACAGCAGTCTCGGCACTGTAATCACAATTCTCGTAGCCGCATTTGTACAACCGTGTACCCTGGAATCCCGTATCCTTGATGTCTTCCAAAGTCAACGGTTGCTCTATGTCTCTGAACAGTTTTAAGGAATTGCCACTTTTGTCGTTGGACGCGATCGAATCATCAATTTTGTCGCTGGACGCGACTGAATCTTGATTGTCATTCGACTTCGCCTGAACAATTTGCGCCGTGTCGCTGTTATCTTTGTCGGTAGCTTCGTCCTTCGGTTTATTCGTGGTACTTTTGACGCATTCGTCGATATTGTCCAGTATCTCTACGTCGCTGTCTTCTTCGCCTTTGGCCTCGCTCGACGCGTACTTATTGATTACCGAAGAGGACGAGTCGGAGTGATCGTGTAAATTCTTCAAGAAGTCAGGATTGTCCAGCAAATTGATATTAACGAATTCATCGGGACAGTCCAATCCGCTGGGAAATCCCAACGGGTCTACGGCATTAACGTCCTCGTTCGCGTAAGATAGCAACTCCAATTCGGGCTCGTGGAAATACGTTTTCTCGTTTGTGTTCTCGTCCAATGACGTAGAGGCTTTGTTTGGAACGTACTTGCTTATAGGGGTCAAATCGGGTATGGTTTTCGAAGATGCACCAGATAAATCGACGTTGCTTACGGAAGTACGAATCTCGATACTGCTATCGTCATTCGCAAGTTCCGTTTCATTGGATACCGATTCCGTACAACCGTTATCAAAAGTAGAATCGTAATTGATCGTATCATTGGCATTGCTTTCTTGCTTGTCCTTCGGATTACAACATTTCACGTTGAATGGTTCGGAAAATAATTTTGTGCTATCCTCTGGAGTTCTGATGATAAGTTGCTCTATTATATCTTTATCTTTCGTTGCCTAGAAATTGATATTGACGTTTAAATCGCAAGAATTTATAGAATCGTTTGAATCTACCCTTGGAACACGAGGGTACCCATGGAGACTGACGTCACCGGCGACGAAACTACAGTCACGCAATGTTATTGTTTACAGAGCTAAGTCTAAAACATCGCGATCGTCGCAGACTACGTCAGGTTTCTTATATATAGCCGTTCGACCATCGGGACGCGACAGGTTGACATTTTTTTTTGGTAAATCTTTGCTTATTAGCGGAACTGTTAGCTAAATGTTCGATTACAATTTTAAAGCACATACCTGTGGAGGTAAAGATCGCTCAAGGATTTGGGGTAGTCGATTACAATGGAACATGCTCAAATGATTGATCATTGTGTTAAGCGTATCCGCTCCGTTGGAGCAATACAAACATTGGAATTTGTACAATCCGTGTATTTTGTAATGCTATAAAGAGTGTAAAGAGAAATGACACGTTAAGACAACATATATACGATTATATATGTAAGAAATACTCACCGATATTAATTGATCTATCTTAGTGCACGCAGTGTGGCACAGATTGCATTTAAAGATGGCCCCGGGCACTGAATGCATCGATTTCAAATGCGCGGCGAAGGCTTCGGGGATATAAAAGTACTTGCCGCATTCTGAAAGTATTTGTTACGTTTTAACATATCGGACGACGATGCGTTTGATTTGAAAGGAGCGTGGCCCGTGATACAACGAGATCGTAAACTTTCGACAATCGCGCCCGATGGTGACTTTGTCATTGTCAAGTATGTAAACGATGCGAGCGGGTGGAACTGTCGACTTTTTACTTTTTACAATAGACTTCTTTAATGGCTTCCGACGATAGTAGGTAAAATTTTGACCAAAATCGTCGCGAGACTCTTAAATCTCCCCCTGTCGCTAGGAGTTGTTGAAATACGGCCACAGTATTTTCTGCTTGTCGTGAAAGGCGACTGAAAGAGAAGATTGTTTCTCTAATCAAGCTGACGAATTCGAAGCTATTCGCGATTCGTTTCTAAACGTCGTTCGATTTCACAGAAAAATGACGAAAAATCAACGAATCCAATGTTTAACCTAACCAATCGCTTCTCATATAGTCCCGATCGGTTTCTTTCTTTCAGCTAACGACGACTCAAAGACTTGCCTGATTATACGATCTGGACGTATCTAGGTGCACGTCGAAGGATAAGCGAATCGTATCTATCGTACAGCTACGTACCTTGTTGACATATAAATGGTTGTACGAAATCACGACGATTTATTTCCTCTTTCGTTGGCAATTCTTTTACCAATTTTCCAAGTAATACGCCGATACGATTTCCAGGGTGAGATATCGTCTGAGGGAGAAAGAAAATAAATGATTAGTATCGGTAAGGAGGTACGATTATCCTTTCCAGTTTATTCAAAAAAAAGAAAAAAAAAGGAAGAAAAAATAACAATCTTTTAAGAACCATCCATATGAGAATATTTAAATATGTGAATCTTTTTTTTTCGATTTTTTTTTTTAAAAAAATTTGTTTTTCTTTTCTTTACGTAATATAGATTCGCCAAGTACCTGATGTATTTGCACATAAGATGGAGCAATCGCTCTATAAAAGCAATAATTACATTGATATCGGCAATGCGCATGCTTCTCTTCCATATGCGACTTCATTTGAGTCCAATCATTTAAAGCCATGTAGCAATAAGCACATTTTTGATAATCGTAAGGAGGGTTACTCTTCTTTTTATTGTAAAGAGTGTCGTGCTGAGTGTAATGCTGATAGTACAAAGTTACCGAATCGGTGGTATAACGGCAGTCACGTCCCATACATTTGTACAGGTGACTCAATTTCGAAGGCCTCAACATTACGCTGTATGCGTCCGATGATTTCAATTTAATTGCGATAGATTGAGCCGTATTTTCTTTCGTTTTGAGAATACTCGGTGCTCTTACTACTTTGAGAATTTTGTAATTTAAGTTCGAAGGCGGAGAAGGAGCGGTCGTAACCGCAATATTTTTAGCTACAGGAACTGGAAACGATAATTGATTAGATTCTATTTGAAATATTTTTGGTTTCGGAACGATTGGAACATAATTAGAAGTACGCGAAGTATTCGTCGCGATCGGAGTAGTAGCTGGCACCGATTTTACTGGTATCAATTTCATGGTATCGGAATTTTTGGCGGGGAGTATGTTTCGTAAGTTCTTTTTCGCTATTGGCTGCCCTATACTAACAGAATTAATCCTTTTTAAAATTAATGGCGGGCTACTCTTCTTTAATACCGATATTCCTTTACTTCTGATCGGTAGAGTCTCCACGGCCTTCCTTATATCATTTATCTGGAACCAATAAGGACATATTTTGCGATTAACGATAGTCCAACGATATCGGAGGATACTCGTTTTATACCCACGATATTTAATATCGATAACTATACGTACGATCGGACTTTCGGATTCGTCGTTGTCAGTACAGGGTGCTAAACTGACTACATTTTCAATTTTCAGAAACGAACATTCCTCTTCGGTGTCGGTTTGTAATACATCTCCGGAGATATCGGATTGGCTTCCAGCTTAAGAAAAAAAAAAGGCACACGCTACAATGTAGGAAAGAATCGCGACCTCGATCCTTCGCACTAGGTCGCTTTATAGAAAATTCTAAGAAATCAAATCGCCATTTTGTTTCGTCATCGTATCGCCTCGGCAAGAAAGTAATTTCGGGATACTTCTAATTTCGTACAAATGACCTTTTATCGCCAATCTTCCGGTCAACTTCGCGATTCTGGATCGTGATGCAGATAGAAGTCATAAAAAAAGGGGGCGACGTGACGCTATCCACGTCTGGAGAACGAAATTATTTTCTTATCGATCCGATAATTAAGTTTCTTAATATTCAACGATTCGTGGAAACCAAGAGACACCAGAACGAGTTTTAACGCGATGCAATTTCCGCTTTTCTAAAAGGACGCGATCGAATCGTTGATGAATCATCATCGTCCCTCCGCATCTCCCCTAGTGCAGATCATCCCTAGTGCAAAGAGTCGACTTATAGCATCGCGTTACGACGTTACCACAGCTGGACGATGTCTCTTCTTGGCTGTCCAAGGGTGGACCTGGCACGGAGAGCATATCGCCGCTTAAACGCCTTAGTCTGATGAAGTTCTTGCGTTGACTGTTGCTGTCCACAGTTTCTTTCGGCGTCTTTTGGTACATGGAGTCCTGACTTTTCGTGAAACGTTTGATACTCGAGATAGGTATGACGTTGGGTGGCTTCGGGATAGACGCGTTCGCGGAGTTCCTTTTGGTATCGTTGCTATCTCCTTGCTCCTTCGTGAGGGAATGCTCGGTCGTGGATCCTTTGTTGAACGGCTTGGCGGTACTTTGCAATTGAGCTGCCAGCCTTTGGATAGTCGTTAGCATGGGGTCTTTCGACGAGGTGACGATACTCGACGTTTCCTTCAAGAGCGTGTTAACGTCCGTCGATATCTCGTTGTCGGATTGTTCGCTACTGGAGTCGGACTCGTAGATGGTGGCCGATTCCCTCGTAGTTTCGTTGTCGCTCGTTTCCAACTCGTTACCGCAATCCTTCGTCTCTTGCTCCGTCAAAAGTAGAGGGTCTTGAATAGTTACGTCCGGGTTATCGACTTCGGCCACGTCCAATTCGATTTTTACGGTGTCCTCGCCGCCCTTTTCATCGGAGATTTTGGTCTGGTTTTTATCGACCTCGTTGGTTTCCTTGCTCGGCGTATCGTTTCCAGATACCGACGATTCCGTAGCGTTCGAATCGTTCTTCGTAGGTACCGAACTCGTACCGGAAGCACAATTTTTCGTTGCATTTGATTCGGCAGAACTCGTCAGGGCCACGGAGTCGCTGGATTGATTATCCTCCGAATGCGTATTTGACTTCATCTTATCTTTCAACTTGTCGATGATAGACTGTCCTTTTTTAGATACGTCCTTGTGAAGCTTGATCCCTATATTCTCTACTATCTCCTGCATTTTTCTTTTTCTCTCCAGTTGGATTTCAACTTCCTTATTTTCCAGTTCCGGAGGACAAACAAATATGCTCAATTTATCGGGGGTAGCATTTACGGTCGACTCTTTCGATTCCGCTTGGTGTAAACGCGATGATTCGTCGGATCGATCCTCCGATTGTACTTCACCGCTTGAATTGTCTTCGACGCTAGTTTGGATTTGAGTTTTGGCGACGGTCGGACTATCGGCTTTTTCTTTCCTCGAGGCGCAAGGTTTCTTCGTCTCTATGGTATTGATAGCTATGGTATTGTCCCTGGTAGACACGAGATCTACTATCTCGTCGTTCGAGGAAACTATAGGATCGGTTTTACACAGGGATTCTTTATCCTTCGGAGGGTCGTCCCGTTTATCATCGTTTTCGGTGTCTTCCGCGTCGACGTTGGATTTTTTAACGAGAATGTCCTTTTTCACATCCGTATCGGTACTGCTGTCCGTCGATTTGTTCGATTTACTTTCCATGTCTGCGGGTTTATCTTCCCGTAAGCTTGTATCGTCCGACTTTAAAGCTGCATTTTCAGCTTCGATATTAACCTGATCAGATTCCGGCGGATTGGATAGCGATACTTTCTTCCTTTTCTTCTTCGACAGAATTCCCATTTGCCAGTTACATTTTTTCTTCTTTTTCTTAGCGGATATCTTCTTCTGATTTTGTTCCGTCGACGATGAAACACCGATGTCCTCGTCGACATCCACGTCGCTCCCTTTGTCGGGCGTAGAAATATTTTTCTCGGTGGAAGGTACCAATCCTATTAGCACGTCGCTCAATAATTCTTGATCGGTGATTTTGGAGGTCGACTTCTCGTTAACAGGATTATCTTTTTGTTCCGAGTTCGTACTACTCATTACGGATAAATCCGACACTGCGTTTCCTTCGCTGGTGACGGAAGCAGCATCGTCGACCTTGCCCTCGGTCGACGAGTTGCCACCTTTCCTCTTGGCGTTCTTCCTCGAAGCGCTCTGAACGCTGGATTTCTTCTTGGACGCGCTGGATTGCGAGAGATTTTGACTCTGCGTCGATTGCTTTTCCGTACTAAGAGAGATATCTACCGCGGCTGTCAATTCTGCCACGTCGATACCAAAACTCTCGTCGGAGGAACTGTCGAACATGACTTTCGAAGATTCCACCTTGACGATATTAGTTTTCTCTACGACGACTCTTGGCTCCTTCACGGACTCTTTGAGAAGAACTCGCTTACTTCTGCGCAACGTCTCGCTCTCTTGGCTTTTGGGCGTGTTATCCTTTTCCTTCGGTAAGACGGGCATTTCCGAACTGCGCATTTCCGTTCGCAGAGCCAAAGGTTGGTCCTCTTCGCTGTCCGAACTCAAAGGCAATTCCTTCGAGCGCTGTCTAGTGACGCGTTGCGCCTGTTTCCTACCTTTAGGCCTGGCTTTCTGCGATTCTTCGCCGATACGCGCTTTTATCACCTTCTTCGACTTGGGGACATTCGACGCGCCATCTTCGGCCTCGATAGTCTCTTCCGCGATCTCTTTACTCGAGGATTCCTCCTTCTTTAACGTTCCAGCGGATACAGCACTCCCGACGTTCCCAATTTGCGCCGACGCATTGGAGGGACCAGCGGCTTGATTCTCTTTCAAAATTCGACACATTCGATGCCCCGTTGCCGTTACCACACCTTCGCTTATAAACATTTCCCTGATGTCCTCTTGCAACATCTCCAACGAATTTCTCCGTTTCGCTTTTGGCTTCGACGATTTCGGGGTAAATTCTTTCTCTTCCGAATTTTCTTCGTTCTTAACCGAGTTGGTCGAATTCACTTCGGACCGTTCGAACAACTCCGACTGGTCGTCGTTAGAATTCGTCGAGGTTTCCGATTGAAATTGTTCTTTCTCCTCGGAGTCCTTCTCGTTCGTGCACTCCTCGATCAAATCGTTCTCGTTCGTCTCCGCATCGTCGATTTGAACTTTCTCGGGACTTTCCCGATCTTCGCGTTGCTCCTCGGCCTGTTGGCGTTTCTCTTCGGTCTGTTCGTGCAGCTTTTCAGGCTCTTCGAGTTGCCGTTCGGACTGCTCAAACTTCGGCGCAATTTCTTCGGACTGTTCGACCTTCCGCGCATCTTGTTCGGCCTGCTCCAAGGGCGTCTTACTGTCCACCTCCGTCTCTTCCTTCGACGTCTCGACTTTCGGGACGGTACTTAAAATGCCGAGCCTATCGGCGAGACTTTCCTCGTCGGAACTGTCCGAAACGATGACGCGCCTCTTCTTCCTCGATTGCGACTTCTTCATCTCCACGGTCTCGTCCACGTCCGAGCTGCTGCTCTCCGATTCCGACTCGATTATCCTCTTGATCTTCTTGAACTTCTTCGCGTGCAGGGCCTCCCCTAACTTTTGTATCAGCTTCGCCTGCTCGAACAGCTTCTTCCCTTCTCCGAATTCCAACGATTTCCTTATCAAAGCCTCGATCCACTCCTGGGTAACTTCGTCCTTCAATTTCGAACCCTCCAACTCTATCGCGTCCTTCTTCATCATCTCCGCGTTCTCCGACAGTTCCAGGGAAGTCTTCGTTATCGAGTCGGCTTCTTCAAACTTTAGATCGGAGTTGTTCGTACTTTGTATCGTCTGGGACGTGACGTCTTCCTCCTTCGAATTGCCTTCTTTATTGTGAATCATCGTTACGGCATCGTCGTCTTCCACGTCCCAGTTCTCCTCGAAATGGAGACTGTCGCTGCTGCTGGTCACTTCCTCCTTCTGCGCCGCGGTCGCATCGTCCTTTTCCACGCACTTCTTCGCAGAATTGTTCTTCTTATTTTCGCTCGATTTGCTCGAAGTTTTCGACGACTGCGACTCCGGACGCTTGATTTTAGGAATCTTGAACTTTTGCAAGCCGTACCCTTGACCTACCTTACCTTTGGTGTCTATCACACCGTAGAGACTCTCGAGAGGCGACGTCATCGTATCCTTCGCCGCTTTCTCGCTATTTTGTTGCTTCCCAGCGTTATCCGAGTCACGCTTTTGCCCCTCCGATGACGACTTTTGGCTTTTAAATTTATCTTTCGTCTTTCGCAACCCCGCCGTCGTGGGAGTTTGCGAACGTTTTCTAGGATCGCGTTCTTGACAGACCGACTCTTTGTTATTTTTCTTGCTGATCGGTTGGTGCTTGTCCTTGGCCAAGCGGGGGTCTCTCACCGAGGTAGCGCTGTTCTCTCGCGAATGGCCGGAGCCAGCCACCAGCATGCCGTGCTCCACGCGGATTCGAGGATCCCTGTCAGATATCGCTCGATTTTCTCTACCGAAGCGACTGGAACTGTCCCAGTCGACGTGCCCGTCTCGGGACCAGTCCCCTCTGCGACCGCCGTCTCGATTGAAGCCATTTCTACCTTCTCCTCTGTTGTAGGCTCTGTTTCTGCTTTTGTCTCTCTTTCTCTTCCAAGGGCAAGGGGTACTCGGTCGCCCGTACGAAGTCGATATTCCACCGACACCGTCGGCAGCCATTTTCGTACAAGGGATTTCACCCTCTCCCCGATATGGCGGATCGTTCGATCTGCCCGGTATCTGATCCCAGGATTGCCTTCCGTGCGCGTATTCGGTTGGTCTGTCGAAAGGCACGTCGTACGCCCTATTTTCGGGTGGGAAGGATCGATACTGCTGCGGGCCTACTTGAAAACCAGTCGGAGACAAGAGAGGCTGCTGCATTATCGGTACCGGTATATTGGGACTCTCGTCGCGTATGTTCTCCACTCTTGGGACGTGATTGATGTCCTGCGGCCTTGGAATCGGGCTACTCATCAACGGCCTGATGCCAGGATTAATGCTCAATGGAATAAGGTTGGGCCTAACTTGCGAATCGTTCATTTTATGCGAATCCATGGCGTTCCACATATCTTGATGCATACCCAGCGGATGCTGATACATGGGGTTGGGTAGAGGGGCGGTTGACATTCCTGTGTACGTGCTGGGGGTCCATTGAGGACTACAAAACTCGTTGGTACTCGGGGAAGGATGAGAAGGCGGCCAGTGCGGTTGGTTGTTCACCGTTTGTCTGGGAAAATGATCCTGGTTCAAATGTTCCAGCCTGATGGGAGAGATCTCCGATGCGATGCTTCCTGGTGGCCGCCTTTGATACAATAGATTGCTTCTATCGTCCGTTGGCACTCGATCCGCGTGATGCATCAACGGGTTAGACGCTTCCTCTTCCGCGGTTCGACAAAGTACGCCGGTAGCGCTCGTCTTGTCACTGATATTGTCGTGTCCATCGCGCGCGTGTCGCGGATGCCTCTCATAGTTGTCCGCGTAACGTGGCTCCGCTTTGGAAGACGGCGAGAGTGATCGATGCCTCTGATCGACGAGCTTTTCGGAGTTCGATGAAAAACTAGGCTGATGGACCACCAGCAGCCCCTTCGCTTCGTTCGACTTCAACGCCTCCACTTTCGCGCTTATAGGCGAAGTTTGAACGATACTGGGCAAACATTTTCTAGCGGTGAGTTTAACTATGTGTTTGTCTACCTCTTCCCAGCGTCTGTCGTTTTCTCTGTCGATGTCTTCTTGAGAAAGTAACGCGCTCTTCGAGACTTTTGAATCCTTACTGGATTCACTGCCGACGCTCGTTGCTTTCCTACCGGTGTCCTTCTTCAATTTTAAAATATCGCTACCTAATTTCTCTCGTATGCTTTTCTTTCCGTCGTTGCTTTCGTGCGCTTGCTCGTTCTTCCCTTCGGTCTTGGCATCCCCCTCTTCTTCGTTGAGCAACTCGGCCAAGTCCTCCATCGACAATGGCGGCTCGGTCGACACTGGTGGCGGTGAAACTAGCAGCGGCGTCGTAGATTTCAAATTTATCTTCGACGACGAATGACCATCCTTGTGCTTCGGCGACGCAACCTCTGACACGCTGACGATCGACTCGGATACCGACGTGGAACTTATCGCATCCAAATTCAGACCGGTCAGCCTGGTCTTCTCCAAAACGGATGACAGTCGCCTAGAACCGCCCAAGGAGGGTACCGGAACCGTTGGTATGTGTCGATTGGTCACTGCTGCGTGCGGTTTAACATCGTTGAACTTGATCGATATATTATTTCCAACGAGCTTCGCAGCGCTAGTTACATCGTGGCTGCTGGTAGTGACGGGCTTCCAATTGCTCTTGTTCTTGGTATTCTGTAGTTCGGACTGCTCTAGCATATCCCATTCGGAATAGGCTACATCGTCCGTGCCTTTATTGGAGGAGGTAGACCTCGGGCTTGGCGTCGGTGAAACGATATCACCCTTGCGTTCCGTTGGTATAATGATCGGAGGTTTAACGGATAACACTTCCACTTGGTCTGGACTCGCCGGTTTACTGTTGGCCTCGACTGGATCCAAACTGCGCTCGGTTGGGATAATGATCGGTGCTGTTTGCGACGTAACATCGGGACTGACGGGTGGGCTCGGACTAGCAGGAGTCTCGTCAAATTTCTCTTCTAAAGTAATTATCTCCAGAGGCTTCTCGTGTTTTTTGCCTTTTAGCTTTACCTCTTTGTTGGATCTACAAGAGAAAAGGCTAGATTTTTATCGTATACGCGTCCCTCGCCTTAGATGTTGTTAATTTAACGGTAAACTTCGAGTCAGAGTTTGACACCTCGTTCGCCGCCAGGGAAATTTAGAGCGTCTTGCTTTGGGTGCCAAGACCAATCGGAATCGATGTAAACTCGTAGCGCTGACTGCGAGGTATCTCGTAGCTGGCAGTTTTGATACAGACGCTAAATGCGAGATATCTCGTGATTGCTAGCGAATAGGCTAACCCATTCACTGTTTGGTAAATTTAGAGCATCTTGCCTGGGCGACAAGATCGATTGGAATCGATGTAAACTCGACACTGACCGCGAGGTAATTCGTAGCTGGTAGCGAATGGGTTAACCCATTCAATGTCAGGTAAATTTGGAGCCCCGAGACCAATTGGAATTGATGTAAACTCGTAATTGGCAGTTTTTGTATAGACGCTTAATACGAGATATCTCGTGGCTGGCAACAAATGGGTTAACCCATTCAATACCAGCTATATTTAGAGCCCCAAGACCAATTGGAGACGATGTAAACACGCAACAATGACTATGAGGTATCTCGTGGCTGGCAACGAATGGATCAACCCATTCAATGTCAGGTAACTTTAGAGCCCTGAGACCGATTGGAATCGATGTAAATTCAACACTGACCACGAGGTAATTCGTAGCTGGTAGCGAATGGGTTAACCCATTCAGTGTCAGGTAAATTTAGAGCCCTGAGACCAATTGAAATCGATGTAAACTTGCAGCACTAGCTTCGAGGTATCACGTGGCTGGCAACGAATGGGTTAACCCATTCAATACCAGCTATATTTAGAGCCCAAGACCAATTGAAGTCGATGTAAACACGCAGCAATGACTAGGAGATATCTCGTGGCTGGCAACGAACGGATCAACCCATTCAATGTCAGGTAAACTTAGACCCCAATAGCAATTGGAGTCGATGTAAACTCGCGACACCGAATGGGCTAACGAAGGGACGTTAGGGAAAGTACGACATTTTCCGCGCGTCATCAACGAAAGGAATCTTAAAATCGTATCTTCTTAAATTGGTTTAAATTGGAGCCGCGTATCGACAGTGGCTCAAAGATGCGATACTTACATGGTCGATTGCGGATATTCCCCACTTTTTTTATTTGGTATATGCAATCCAGGAGTATTTCCCTGAAACTCGTTTAGAATTAGAATGATTAAAATACAAAGATACAACATGCACTACGGAAGCCTGAAAACATACAGGAGAAGGAAGACGTTTTAAAAAGCGATGCATTCCAAAAATAAATAGAGAAACGTACTTTTCGTTGCGCCTCGTAAGAAAATATCTTTTCCCAGTAAATTGTAGGATCGTGTTACAGTGAACAAATTATGTACAAAGTGCAATTACGACACTGCGGCAGTGCGGAATCTAATTCATGGAACGGTGCAGTTTAAATCAGTGGCTAATGCAGAATGACAACATCGACGAGTACGATCGAACGGACTCGATGCCGTATTCGATCAGAAGACATAGAACGGAGTTTGCAATTAACTTAAATAAAAATAAAATATTCCGCTATCTGGTGTTGCGACGAAGGATAAGAATAAGACAAGCGTCCGTGTAATCGATCTACTTTCAATTAACACTAGATTGCCCGAAGAAGTCATTTTGACTGCTTTGTCGTATGTATGGTCACCTAAATTTTCTTGGAAAACACTATTTTCTCTTTTCTAAGCGAAGTAAATTTTTATTATTGTTTAATATTTACTAATAACATATTACGTGACTTTAAATAATATAAAATAACATTAAAAATTAATTTTACATATTTTTTATGAATTAGTTATTCTGTCACGAAGCAATCATTTTGACTTATTTTAGGCAATATCTGTACGTACTAAATCTCGGGCGATCTAGCGTTAAAGATTCTACGAGACGATCGAATCCGTCTAATTCTTATCCTATTCTTATCTTGCGTTTTATAAATGTGCGTCAAAGGATTTACGCGTATCGCGGACAATTCTTTCGATACAATTTATACGCGCGAGATCGCACACCCATACATAAACTAAAAGAAGACCAAAGCAGGGAGAATCGTCATTGCAGTCGCGTAAAAGTTTCTAGGTATCATCGACGTTTAGATATCTTTGTTTGAGTCACGTTAGGTAGTTTCGTTATCGAAACGTGTTCTTGGCGCGAGCACGCGGACTACAATGTTTCGAAGTATCTACATAAATAATGGCATATAAGCAATAAATTAATATTGGTAGCTACCTTTTCTACTTTATTGTGAAGTTTTTGCAGCACATCTTCGCACCTTTGCAGTGTTTCGATCTTGAGTCTGTTTTCAAGCAAGTCATTTGTTTATTTATCACAAGGCACGAACTTTTATCGCGTTGTCGTCGAATAAAATATTTCATTTTCGATTAAAATTATTTAATCGGAGTCACGAATGTATCGTAATAATAATAATAAAAAAAAAGAAGAAAAAGGAAAAGGAAAAGAAAAAGAAAAAGAAAATTAAAATTATTCTTATATATCGTAAACTACGTTTGGAAATAGCGTGACGTACTTCCGTTTACTATTTGACAGTATCCCATGTAGACTTTGCATCTTTTGTAATTGAATTTCGCGTGATTTGTCTTTCACGTTTTGTAGCCTCTCGATCATTGCTTCCAAAAATGGAATGTACTTTTGCATCTCAGCAAACTTTTCGTCATATTCGTCCATTCTGTTAGCCGTCTATGCTTTACTTTTACGTGTAACGATGAAAAAGCTAAAACAGACGAAATGGAATACTCGTTGAAGTGGTGTCACCAGAGTAAGCCTGGAAGAAAATTGTCAAAACATCGATATTTTCGCGAAATTATTACGACACCGATGTAACATTAACGCACCGATCGTATTACTATTTTATTTAAATTTGTTTTATTTTCTCGCGTAGATATTAAGTCGGCAAGAGAGTAATTTCGATTTTGACAAACACGTTTCTCTCTTTCTTTTTTTTTTTTTTTTTTTTTTTTTTTT
>JAITYT010000033.1:161396-177187 GCA_025433975.1 Liostenogaster flavolineata
GATATGTTGCCGTTAATATAAATATGTCCAATATTAACTAAATTTAATATATAATCATGTCCAAAATTTAAAAACCCGACAATTCTTTAAAGAAAAATTCATAAAAACTAGACTGTCAAAGGATTAATGGTAAAGTAGTCGAGTTCCATCGCGACAACGCGAGGCTGAGGACAGCTCGATCGTTCGTCAAAAAATATCTGAGCTTGTATGGGACGCGTTGCCACACCCACCACACTCGGGCGACCTTGCGCTATTGGGCTACCACTTGTTTCCCTCTCTTCGGAACTCCTTGCCTGGTATAAAGTTCGATTCGGACCAGGCTGAAAATCGGCACCTTCTTCAGTTTTTCCCCGATCGCCGAAAGATGGCAAAAGGTTCTCGAGCAAAATATCATTCGGGCGATATATCATCGATCGAACTTCGTTTTACGATAGAAATAAAAAAAACTTTTTAAAATATGGAAGAAATGCGTCATGACTTTTACGACGATCCGATAGAAGCGCGCATAATTGGTATATAGTGGATCGAAGTCGATCGAAATAAACGTGCAAATATTTGAGATACGTATTTGTAACACTTTGTCGTAGCAGACCGAGTACGAAACTTTGGCTCGACGAAATGCCCGAATTAGCTCGATCTTTCACCGGTTTTTCCTACCATCGAGCATCTACAATACACAAAATACACAAAAAAAAGGGAAATACGTATATATTTTTTTCGAATACGCTAATATAAAAATGCAAAGACGATGTCTCGTATTAAACGGAGGAATTGTCGAAAACGTATTTACGAATTTGTTGGATTCTCCAAGTCGTGAAAGTTCGATTAATGGTATCGAAGAGAACGTAAAATATAATAAAACTTTATTGTGATCTCTCGTGAAAATCAGGATAGAAAGTGTACATCGTATGCATATATTTTAAAATACATCAGGACCGCGAGACGATTATTTCTAAAAATCACAGTTCTATTGACAGGACTGCCATTACGTAAGCGAAAAGAAAAATTCTACAGTTTTACCGTTGTTTTAATACAATTGGACGTGTTTGCGAGTATTGACGTATCTTATCGGTTTAATTTTTCAACAAGTATTACGAGATGTATTTATATTATTATATTATTATACATATTAATAATATATAATAATGTATATTATTAATATATATAAGTTATACATATATATTAATATTACGATTCTTGTACATTATATTTTGTACAGAAAATTTTATCTCAACACAATGTAACCTTTTCAATTCGTTAAAATACAGGAAGTTCGTGGTTCATCGTGATTTTATCGAGGGCGCGAGACATAACCGAACATTTTCTTTCGCGTTATCGTAAATATCGTTAACATCTTGTTTACGATATTTCTCCAATAAAAAAAATATCTCTCCAATAGCGACTGAAACGAGATCGAATCGTTATTCTTCCAGATCGCGTCCTATCGTCACGAAATAACGACGAGTCTTCTCGAGGTAGACGGAAGTCCGCGCAATGGCGTGGAAGACGTCGCAGTAACGAACCGGATACGAATCGATCGTTATCGATAAAAAAAAATATAACATCCATCTCGTAATAATCGTGGATGGTTGGACGTCGTGTAAACTACTAATGAAAATCGAACGTGTTCTTTTAAAAAACGCGTAAGCGGCATAAGCTCGAGCGCCGACGATCTTAGGGTATAAAGGCGTCATTTGTACATACTTGCCACGTAAAAGAATATATTCGTATCGGTATACCGATAATCATCGATATCGTATCTCTTAGCCCTAATGACGGAATAAATCTTATCGTACATCGTTCGGGAGTACGACGGAATGGAAGTTCGCTTCTAATAGCTGACACGTTGAGCGGCGCCACGGGAATTTATAAGGAAATCTTAACACTAAACGTACCTAAACATTTTCGTATACCTGATCAGATGATCTCTTACGAAATAGACGTTGATTTTTAGAAGAAAATTATTAAATCGATTAAGTTAATTCATAATGTACGACATATACCAATAAAATAGTCAAACGTATGTTTCCATTTTTAAAAGCGATATAAACAATTGAAGCAGATTTTGAAAAGGGCGTTTAGTGTTAAGGAAATTGCCAAACGCTTAGTTTTTTCCGTGTTTCGATAAAATCCATTAAAATTAAGAAAAAAAAAAAAAAAATATTTACATTTTAAATACATCGACGATACGAGCCTGTAACGAATAAAAATTAAGTGAATTTGAAATAAACTTTAAACGATAGATAAACAAAATTTTTGTCGTATTTTACACCGTCAGTCACTGGTGACCGACGCGACACTCAACGCGTCAAGATCGCATCGGAAGTTACGTCGCTCGATCATCGGATTCGTTCCTACAGTATTTCAGGCTGGCGTTAGACGCTTCGAACACCGTTGTTGCTGGTGTTTCGATGGACACCAGCAGCAAGGGAACCTACGAAAGGGACGTTCTTTTGTTCGAAGTGGCAAGACGCGATCGACGAAACTTTCGATCGTCGGTAGAACCTCGACCATCCGAGCCGACGATGAAGGTAGGCACTGTTACCCCGGACGAGGGAACTCTCGAAGTCCCTTGATGTTTTCGGACTCGTCTCTACGTTTCGCAAAGGGACGCGAACCTCGACACGAATCCTTTCACAAAGGGATCGTCATGGCGTTGAAAAATACATCAGTGGCGATTACAGCGCTGAACTAATTTTCCTCTTCGACTCGTCTCGGGTCGAATCGCGACTTCGGATAAGCGAGGTTCCACCTTGGTAATTTCGTACATCAACCGACAGGATGGCTGCTCGCACCGACATTTTAACAGCGCTTTGGTATTCGTCGATGTCCCACATTTATTCCCTGCGATTTTCGTGCTTCTGCGGGATAAAATTGGAAATATAAAAATAAGCGTTCCAAAGTTTATGGAAAAAAAAGAAAATAATAAATGTTAAACGACGCATCGTAAACGTCGATCGAATAATTTACGATCCTTTTCGGCAATTGTACGAACGACCTGCTACTACCTTACTGTAGATTTCTTTCTTTCGTTTCGCAGGAAGAAAAATTAAATGCTTGCTGGTATTTTTTTTCTTTCTTTGGAATACGGTGAAAGTTTGAACACGGTGCGTACTACCCTCGTATGATCGTATAATTTTTTTTCCCCTAGAATTTAATCATCTTCGTCGATCTGTATGATAACTTTAATTAATAACTATGATACCTGTCTTTTCGAATTGAACGAATTTCCTCGTATGTTCTTTCTTATCAAAAAGTAGATTTCTTTCTTTTTGTTTTTCAGTTATCTCGGGGCATCTTGCGTATAGTAAGTTACGAAAATATCTGTGCACCTTTTAAAATACCGTCGCTTTTTTTAGAGACTACTCGTCGAACCATTACGAATTCTTCCACGACTCGAAATTAATTTGTTCGTTAATTTCTTTCTAGAAACTAAAATCAATTGGATCGTCAGGATACGATCGATATTTTCGATCTTTAACATCCGATAAAAATAGGAAACGAACATTTTATAAAACGATCGAAAATAATCCATGCCAGTTCTTTGGATTATCGAGCGATTTCTGTAAAATTTTCAAGATATTTATCGACCGTCGAAATTTACAAAATGTACGCCATTAATTTTTATAAGTTTACACGTGAAAGCTTTAATTATCGTCGTTTGGATTTGTCAGTCGAATTTTTAAGGAACCGTTATTTTTTTTTTGAAGTACTGATATATTTATATAAACGTGTTAACCGATCGGCCACAAAACGTAAGAGAAATTTTCAGTGGCCTGGTTCGTTCTTCGGAAGTATTTTAAAAGGTCGGAAGATACTTTCACGACTCATTGGTTACGTTTAAAACTAGATTTGTACAACGGCATACATTCGTGTCTCATACGCTTCGAGAAGAGTTCATAAATATAAAATGAAGTGTTCTTGTATTTTATAGTTTTGCCTATAAACTTGACTTAGCTTACATAAGTATCTTTTTCGTCTTCTTTCGTAGTAATTGTTCCGACTGTCATAATAATTCTTTATGCTATAAATATATCAATATGTAATAAACACGGAGTAAATATTTCATTTAGATGTTCCTTTGCAGGATTAAATATTCATACGATAACAACATGGTTTATTGTATTAAAGATCTAGCTATTGTGCATAATGGATCATGTTTTAAGTACTAGAAGTAATACGATAATTTTCATTTAAAATCATTATCCTTTGGACTCGGAATTTAACAAATTTATGGTCATTAACTTACGATGATAAATTTATTTATTTATTTTTAAATAAAAACGAATAATTCAAAGATGCAAATAGAAAAAAGTAGACACTCGAAAAGATAAAATTAAATAATACAGTTAATTCGCATTAACTCCACACATCCTAGCGCGATGACTGATTTACGCGTCGTTTAAATAAATATGACATTATCATAGACGCGTCCCGACAGTCAATCGTTATATTTATGAAGACGTGAATCGATCACTTCAATATTCTACGTATGGTTTGTATTATTAAAATAGTATTCAAATAAAGCGTTACAAATACTTTAAAGAGATACATCATAAATTTTTAATACAGTATTTTAACGTAATGCTTTTATAGTAAAAGAAAATACACAATGAACATAATATTATGAACCAAGAAGAACGTTACGAACGTTAATCTACAAAATCAATAAATCGAATAAATCGAATAATTCGAAGGAAATCGTTGCTGAAATTCAATCGAGGCTCTCGTAAACGACGTAATTTCACTGAAAACTAAAATTCGCACATTTTCAACAAAATTTACGAACTAAGATTAAAGCAATCGCAACTGAATTACATACTTTGCAAACAGAATCTAAAAGTAGAATAGTTGCTATTTAATTGTAGTTATTCATAAAAATGTCGAACGAACAATTATTAATTATTAGAATGCATGAAGGAATTTCCGAATGTTATCATCACCGCTACTTCCAGAACTTCTGCGGTAAGATCGTAGATACAGAATCTTTAGAATAAAATATTAGGACTAGAAGGAATCGTGGTCATGCCCCACTGACTAACGGTGTTCATTACATTATTTTCTCTTTTTAAATATAGTTTCTTTAAAATATACGATAATGTTTCTTTTCCTTTCTTTCTTATGGCACGGTAATTCCATTGCTGCCGACCATGACCATAAGTCTGAAATTCGAACGGAAGCTAATTTATTAATATAAAATAGAACATATAGTATATATTATTCTTCGTCATCGAACAATTTCAAACGTTATTTATATTTTACAAAAGTGAGTCTTTTATTTAAAGGGACATTTACCACTAATCCACGGATGCGCTATCTCTATCGTCGTTTATATTGTTTTCCTCGTAGACCAATTTGTAGTTCTTATCGCTTTTCATAGATTTGGACATTTCTTCTTCGTCCTCCTCCTCCTCTTCCTCTTCCTCCTCCTCCTCCTCCTCCTCATCGTTCTCCCCCTCCACCACTTCCTCGTCCTCATCGTCTTCCTCTTTGGAATGCTCGTTCGTAGAAATCTGTATCGTATCGACGTTGTTCTGTACCTGTTTCTGATCGTTATCGTCGGACAAAGTTCCAGCGTTCGATGCCTTTTCGATTACGTTGGTAGTCGGCGCGTCTTTCTTGACGCGTGGTGCCTTCTTGGCCGGTATCGTCGCAGCCGCGATCTCTTTACCCCCTTTCTTCTGGCGACCCTTGGTCGTCGCCTTAGCAGCCGTCTCTGCTTCCTCGACGTCGTTGCTTTCGTCCTCCGTGACTTTCGCAGTACCACGTACCTTTTTTGTAACGGGAGCTTTGGTCTTCTTACCGTTTGCCTTCGCAGTTTCCTCCGCCTTCTCGACGCTCTCCTGTTCTTCCAGCTCGGCGACCGCCTTCTTCCTGGCGTAGGTTCTCTTCTTCGCCGGCATCACTTCGGGCACAGCTTCCGGCTCTGTGACGTTTTTTTTCCCAGTCCTCGACTTGCCTTTCGGCTCCTTAGGCGCGGCTTCCTCGGCGTTCTTCTCGGACGCCTCGGCGTTCTTCTTGGGTCTTCTCTTGGGCTTCTCCTCCGCTAAAAGACAACGTTTCTATGAAGTGCGACACGAAGGTAGACTAGAATAAAACTTTCCTGTTTAAGCTAGACGACGAGTTACACCGAGCAAAAGCTTGGGAGAGTTCGCTCTCCGGAAAATATTGCACGGTTATTCTTAGAAACGCAACGACGCGTCGTCGACTTTTACAAGAACCTATAAACTTATTTTATGCGCGCTTAATCACAACTTCGCCTGAAATTCGGTTAGGATCGCAATGCCCGAGAATGATCGTGGAAAGAAATTGGTTAGCCAAGGGAAATCCCATGAGGATTTAGAAAGGGTAATGGTCGTGCGAGAAGCGAAATTCTGCCGAAATTTAAGAAGATCTCCTTTCGTAAGACCCAATCGATACTAAGGAGGGCACCGGGACAGACTTTGACTCGAATAACGACGAAAAATCAAGACCTTACCACGTTCGACGTTTTCCGTTCCCGCCTTTTTTGTCGGGGCTCTGGCGCGAGGTTTTTTCACCGCGGTCGGCTTCTCCACAGCGTTGACGGCCTCGTCGGAGCCAGCGACGATCGCCTCAACATTTTTAGCCTTCCTCGAGGTCGCTTTGCCCTTGACGACTTTCTCATCCGCCGCGGGAAGAACCTTCTTCGCGATAGTTTTGCTCTTGGTTTTGCTAGCCTTTTTCTCAGACTCCTGATGATCCACGGTGGTCGGCTGCCGCTGCTCCTGGAGCTTGTTGTTGATCTTAGCGGCCCTAGGCAATCTCACCGGCAGCTTCTCATCGATCTTCTCCGAATTGATCTTCATCAGCTTTCTTCGCTTCGGCGGAGAAGTGTCGCCGGCTTCCGCGACCTTTTCCACCGGCTCGACCTCGACTTGCCGAACGTTCCTTCGCGGTGCCATCTGCTTCTTATCCGTTATCCGATCTGCAAGATTTTTTAGCGTGGACTTTTTCTCCCCAGGAAGGACAAAGAAACGATCGCGCTTACTTCGATCACTTACGCCTTTTTATTCCTCTTCTTTGTTCCCGATCTTCTTGGTGTCTTCTTAGTTTTCTTCCAATACTTTTCCTTTCTCCTCCTCCTCCTCCTCTTCTTCTTTCCCTTCTTCTTCTTCTTCTTCTACTTCTTCTTCTTCTTCTGCCTTCGTCTTCTACTTCGCCTCTTACTTCACCAGCTCGGCGCGATTAGGAGGAAAAAAAAAAAATAAAAAAAAATAATAATAATAAATCGTGATCCCTCCCTCCGCTTGCCTTTTCCCGTCGCTTACACTTTTCTCACGCGGAAATTATTCCTTTTCTCTCGCAACGTGCCGTTCTTTGCCGGTGTTCACGCGGTTCACACGCATGACCAAGTTAACAGCAAATAGCAATGGTGGCACATCAGCGCCATTCCCTCCTTCCTACCTACGCGGTTGCCGCCAATTTAGTTTCGAATTTACGTTGGCCGTTCAAAATGGGGCCCTAACGGATCCGTCGAGGAGGGAATTTTCGAAATGGCGACCACGATTTTTCCCTCCTCTCGGTCGCGATCGCGCGTTCGATAAATCGTTAAAGAAAATATTTTGCGAATTTTCATCATTTTTCGCTGCTTTTCCAGTCCCGCTCCGATCCACGAACGAGAGGCAAATTCGAAATTGAGCTCGCTGATTGATTTTTCAAAATGAAAGTGACGTCATCGTCGCACCGGAACGGCCAAATTTGCAAATTCACGTCGACCAATCGGAAAGACCCGATGGACTTTCCTTGGACCTGACTTTTCTGTATCCACGATCGTCTTAAAATTGTATCATAGAACGATTAAATTTCCAAAATCACGTTGATCGATCGAAAAGACCCGACGAATTCTTTTTTGCGCCTTATTTTTTCTATCGATGACTATTTTAAAGCTGTATCATCGAACGATGGAATTTGCGCATTTACGTGGTCCTATCGGAAAGACCTGTCGGATCCCTTTTGCGACTGATCTTTTTTATCGACGACCGTTTCGAAATTGTATCATCGAACAATTAAATTTTCAAGTTGATCGATCGTAAAGACCCGACGAATTCTTTTTTGCACCTTATTTTTTCTATCGACGACTATTTTAAAGCTGTACCATCGAGCGATGGAACTTGCAAATTTACGTGGTCCAATCGAAAAGACCTGACGGATTTTCCCTCGCACTTGATTTTTTTTTATCGACGACTGTTTAAAACTATGCCCTCGAACGATCGAAACTGCCTTACGATTCAGCGATGCAAAAATAATTTGCCGTTCTCTTTTCCAAGATCGTTCGACGGTCGATGCTAAAGCCGAGGAACGAATCGCACGTCTTACGCATTTGAAGAAAGGTCGTTAAAATTGCGTACACGAGATACAAATTAAATCACGATCGCCCGATCCAAGCTAATTTACAAAATCGACGATTTTTCTTTAACGAATATCCTACTAATTTTAAATCGATACTTTTCGTAGGCAAATTCGATTTGCCGCGGCCTTCGAACTAATTGCAATCGCAAGGAGTGCGATTGGAAAGGTACGGTTCGATCATTGCGGAATTAAGCTTCTTTTATCTTTCTCGGTGATTCCAAACCGAAGGTCGCCTTCCGAAAACTTACGGTTTCCTATTTTGGTTATCGAGTACCAGGCGAGAGCCTCGTGTTGTTCTTTTGGAGGATGCGATGGTTAAATCGAAGGGTGAGTTTCTGTCGCGCTCCTCGATCGAAGCAGAATGTGACGTAGCACGATTGAGAATACGAGATTTTTTTACACGATAAAGGAATTCATAATCATTTCATAACTTGCATCGAACTTTTCTACTGCTTTTTATTTCATTGTTACGGATAATCGTTTTTAATCTTCGAAAACTTTCACAATGAATTTATTTATTTATATACGCGAAACGATTCAAAATACTTTTTATCGGATTGGTAAGATTCGGACAGTCGGTGCCGATCCTTTCGTTTTCTCGAGACGATTAAATGATTTGAACGTTTCCAAATCATTATTTCGTTTACATTTAAAAATATTAAATAAGAACGAACAAGATATATTCTATCAAGTTTCTTTATTTGTTAAAACTGCCTTTATTAACTCCACAAAGGATAAGTGTCAACAATACCTTACGAAACGAATCAAAAATACATCAAAAAAGCCGTACTTTGCTGACTCGTCATCATCGAACTATTATTTTTTTCTGACACCACCAAAATCAGCTTAACACTTTGACTGTCAAAGTATTGAAAAATGCCCTAAGTTTTCCCTTAGATATAAGATATATACATTTTACGTAATTTTGAAACAGTTACGTGTCACCTACATATGGGTGACATGGCAGTCAACGTGTTAATCGAAAAAAATTTCTTGATCCAGAAAATAATATTCAAGGAAAATTTGACAAATCTCTTGGCTTAATATCTTATTACAAGATTACAAGATTATTCAATGTTTAAATCCGTAGGAACTTATGATTCCTACCAAGTGTTAAGACAGATCTTTGTATGTAACATAGAGATAAATTTAATGTCGTTATATCTTTCCTAATATATTTTCGATCGCTCTTATCTCGTAGAGATCTTATACTACGAAGTTAGGAGAGTACGATTCGCACACTTCGAAGTACACACGTACTTACGAAGATCGAAAATCATTATTTTAATAGAGTACGATCGATAACGAAGCAGCGAAACTTCAAAATAATTTTCTATTTAAATACCTTATTATTATATTAATTATATTAATATATAATAATATATTAAATATAATAAATTATATTATGTACCGTAATATACAAAAATCTTTACGCGTAGTTTACTTAAGTAACCACTTCGTTCGTTTCTTTATTTAAAGCCTAAATCTTGCGCTATAGCTCATGAACGATTCTTTCTCATACTTTTTCGTATAAAGTCTGCGAGCAACGAATTCAGCTGCTTAATTCGCATTCTCTGACGCCACGCTTGATTTTGTAGTATTCTGATCCTTTTAGATTTCAAACAATTCTGACGCCCTAGTTCTGCGATCTTTCTTTTTAGAAAAACTCTTTGGGGCGAGTCTGCGTCAGTTATTTGTAACGTGTTACGTGGTACCCCTGCAACGATTAGAGAAAAATTAGCGAACTATCGTGGAAACTCAATAACGAATCGAAACGACTTACAGTTTTGTAGATCGCGCGTGTTTTGAATTTCCGTCTCTTCGATAGCAGCCTGCCGATCTTCCAAAATCGGCGTAGTCTCGCAGGATATCGTCGAAGTGTCTTCCTCGATCTCCTCGGAGGTAGATTCCACGTCTATGGTTACCGTTAATCTAGGACACTGCGTTCTTATCTAAGGTAGAAAATAATGCGCAAAATTAGAAATTACATCTGGACTTTCCAAGACGAAGCAGTTCATTGGAACGATAATTTCTACAATCCTGCAGATAAGCGTACATATTTAATTCTGTCAATGGGTATCGTAGGTATCGCAGTTTCTGTCACCCGAACTTTTTCAGGCGACAGCCTATAGAAGCACTCCGTGGTGAAATGCTCGGAGCACAAAAAGCTTTGCTTCGTAGGCATCCATTCCGGCTTAACGTTTTGCACGAACTTGAGCCATTCGCTTCTCCTTTCCTCGTTCTTCGGAAAGCTAAAGAAAAAGAAATCCGATTGATCGCAACTTTACAACGCAGTCGACATCGAGCCCTCGTCGATCTAACCTTGGCCTCGCATGCGCTACTATTCGTTTTTAAGTAATTTTATAATGATGGTCTGCTTACATATGGAACGAGATACCACATTTCTGAATCCCTTTTACTTTCGTACGGCCGCACGCTGCGCAACTCACCATACTTTTGTATATCGATAGAACAAGGTAACGCCGATGTTAAAAATAAGGTCATACATCGTGGCCGTGATCGGCTTCCGTCTGGCGACGCTTCTCCATTATCACGAATCGATCCAACGTGTCTTCGTTCACGTTGTCTTCTATAAAAACACACGCGACGACGATTTCGCGCCACTTCGAGGAACTTCACAATTTTCGACTTGTTACGTAATCAGATGATAAATAGAAAACGAGTTTTACCGTACGAAGGACGCCTTGTCCTGATGGAACGATGCCTCGTTCCAATCGGACGGTGCACATCACGTTTATCAATGAACATTTGAGTCCCTACGCGCCGCAGGACAATGTTGACGATCAACGAGTCTCTTGTTTGCAATCTATTCGGTAGGTCGCGTGAGTAATATCCGTCGATGGAATCGTTGACAAAAAATAACGCTAGAGTCGCATAGGTCTGAACATCCCTGGCAGAGCTCGTCCGAAAGGAGGTAAACGGCCGCACGGTTTCTATAGGGACGCTCGGGCATCTGTGGTGGATCAAGGGAATCGATATTCATAGCTTTTTGTTTCTCTATGAGAAGTTGGGAAAGCTCCGTCACGAATGTTCATTTGTTGGCCCGGAGACCCATTGAAGAGGAGAGGGAACTTCCTCGTCCTCTCCAGCTCCATCTATTAGCTCCTTAACCCAATGGGGATCCTCTTGTCCTAGAAAAAGTCTCCGGTCCAATGGAACAACGTAGCTTTAATCGTCGTTTGGACTTGAGAACCAAATCTTAACGACGGTCCTCTATTCGTTTATTGGAAACATATATATATGTATATATATTTAAAGATATTTTATAATGTACGTATATGTAATAAGGTACAGCTATAAATTAGTAAACGCACGCACGCTCATATGTCGTATAAATATATAATCAAGGTATCTTATAAATTTTGTAATCACAACGTCTTATAGCGGATTTTTAATTTGCGACACGTTCGGGTGCTGCTGTTTCTCTTTTAATTCCGATATCAAGTGTCTTACGCTGGATATCCAGGAGCTACAGACATTGGTATGGTTCACCATCAACATGACGTGCAGTTTATCGGCTTTCTCGACGTCCCTCTCTTTTAGCGCTGAAAATAACACGTTTATAAAATTAACAACCATCACCCTTAAAACACTCAAGTTAATACAGTGTCTTAACCTTGAGAGATGTCCAATATCGTTTGGCATACAGAAACTTCCAGTTTATCCGCCAGCCATAGCTCTTTCATCAAATCTAATCTTTTCTGCACGTCTTCCACTTTGTTCTTTGCCACGTGCTCCTTGATCAGGACTTCCAAATTCTCCAACACCCTGGTCAGTGTCTCCTCTTTGTCGAGTTTCGATACGGCACGTGGAATTTCCGTGTCCACGTCGGAAGGTGCGACCAACGGCGAATGGGGAACGGTCACCAAACTCACGTTGGCGTTCATGGGTGGCGGCACGTTCATCGTTGTATTTTGAACCTGATTCGCATTCGGTGACGCGGATTGAGCCGACGTCAAGGGAAAGGGGACTCTCTTGTTTAATATCCTTTTCGCAGGCACCGTACAGGAGTTCTGCGTGTAAGAGCATGCCCATTTTGGAGTATCGTTCCAACCAGGATCATAGGTGGATGGTAACGACTTCTGGGTAGAAGCGATCTTATCTAAAATGGAATTCTTCGTTCAAGCTCCACCTTTTCCTTAATTAATTCTCATCTTCCCCGAAATAGGATCAGGCGTGATCTTTTCAATCGCACGAACCAAAATTGGATAGAAAAGGGGCAAACTATTTGCATCAATTTGTCACAAAAGCAGATGTTAGGTTTGCCTTGTTCTTATTGTAGTTTAATGAACGTTTTTTGAAGTACGTCAATGTTAAAAAGCGCGTTACTTATGTCGATGACCGGATAAATTCTATTACCTGATGATTTGTCATCCATTTTCAATTAGATTCGTCAGTGCATGGTATCGTAGGATGTCAAAACATAACCAAAGTTCCGTGGGCCTTTCTCCTTTTTACATCGAACCTTTCTTTCTCGTCCAACGTCGATATTTCGATACGATCGGCAACTAGAGAGACATCGATAATAATTTGAAGGTGAGTTTTCAATTTTTCTATTATATCTTTTTACGGATTAAAATCAGAACGATAATAGCGTAGCGTTGAGTAAGAATGCGAAATCACGTCCGGACAGATCGCGAGTCGCGATGGTATTTAGATTAAAAAAATTAAATAATTTTGAACCCACGCTTTCATTTTGATTTATTCGAATTCGTTTTTAAAAATTAAATTCATAGTTCGACGCGATGTGCTTTTTTTATTTCGAAAAGATGCTCCACGATAGGCCGATTGAAAATTTTTAAAAATCCTAATATTTTTAAATTTTAAACTCGACCAATGCGACAGTCCTACGAAGATTCAAACCAATGTCCTATCAACGAGTTACTTACAGTCGTTACTCGCAAGTAGAAATCATAATTTTTTACTCTTGACTCTCTCGATTTTAAAATTATTGATGTCATTATTAATACAAACATTTTTTTACAATTTGTAAGCGGAATACTTCAATGGTTACTCGCAAGTAGAAACCATAATTTTTTTACTCTCGACTCTCTCGATTTTAAAATTATTTATGTCATTAATACAAACATTTTTTTACAATTTGTAAGCGGAATACTTCAATCGTTACTCGCAAGTAGAAGTCATAATTTTTTACTCTCGACTCTCTCGATTTTAAAATTATTTATATCACTAATACAAACATTTATTTACAACTTCTAACTTATAATATCGACGAGTACGTTTATCTATCATCGATATTATCGAGCCAATCGCGTCGTACTCATTTTTACCAGCGCGATCGTGATGTTTGCCGTGATCTACCGCGTGATGCCAAACTCACACCGTAAATCAGTTTAGAACGAGGTGGTCCTAGTCGCGACAAAAATAGGTTATGTTTCGAAGATCGTACAAGGGAATCTCAAGGTAAAGCAAAAGTCTCGCCTCGAGACGACCTGTTTTTCCTAACTCTGACCTTTCGATTGCAGCGGGCGCACACTGTTTGCTCGCCATTCGAATCGTTGATGGCGAGTTGCTCGAGTTGATTCCAATCTTCGCCTCGCACGTCTCTCTGGGCACCATGGACGACCAAGCTTGCCCAAGATGCAAAACCACGAAATATCGGAATCCATCACTGAAGATGATGGTAAACGTATGCGGACACACGTTGTGTGAAAGCTGCGTGGATTTATTATTTTTAAAAGGTACCAGGACCCGTTTGTTAACCGTATTTTCAGGAAGTATCCGAGAGCAGCTTCTAAAGAAGCGAAGCGTCTAAAATGTCTAAATACCCTTGCTAAGTCTGAAGTAAGACGACGATGGCATTGAGGGCAACGTCGCGGTAAAGCGTCCAAAGTTTTAGGATCTAGCGTAGCTCGGGTTTCGAGCGAACGCACGAATTCATCGATTCGATTTTGTAGGGTCCGGATCCTGTCCGGAATGTCACATTCCATTGCGCAGGACCAACTTTCGAGTTCAGCTATTCGAGGATCCCATGGTCGAAAAGGAAGTGAACATAAGGAAAAGGATACTCAGAGACTTCAACAAGAAGGAAGAGGACTTCTCGACTCTGAGGGAGTACAACGATTACTTGGAAGAGATCGAGAATATAATATACAATTTAGCGAATAACATTGACGTCGTTGAAACGAACAAGAAGATAGAGCAGTACAAGAGGGATAACAAGGATCAAATAACGAAGAGCAAATCTAAATTGGGTAGAAAGGAGAACGAGTTGGAGGAGATGATAGAGTTGGAGAAGCAACAGGAGGAGGAAAGAAGGTTGGAGCTCGTTAAAGAGGAGATGGAGGAGAAGAAGAAGAGAATCAGAGACAAGGAGGCTCTGATAGACGAGCTTACGTTCTCCGAGGGCAACGCCAAGAACATCGTCGAAACGTTCGCGTCCTCGATACAGAATTCGAAGAAGGAGTCGAGGTCCGTTACGGTGGTGAAAGCCACCCAGTTCAGCACAGGAATCAAATTTGGGAAGCAAGGGAATCAGAACTTCTTGGCTATACCGAAGCTGGAGGAAGGTCCGATGTACTCCTATGTCCCGCTTCGACAGCAGATGGATGGACCACTGGTCCCAAACTGGAGGGAGATCCACGCGCGTGGATACATATCTCACGTTCGGGCCGAATCCAAGTCCGACAAGGCTGGAGGATTCAAGGCGCACGTCGCTTGCGTCAGAGCATTGCAAGAAGCCATGGCTGGTTTATATCACAATCCTTCGCAACATCCTGCGGAGTTCGTACCGGTTTGACCGATCGGTTCGATCCATTCTCTGCGGTTTTGTATTTTACGCTTTATTTATACGGAGGTATAAATAAGTTGGAGTTATTTCTTGGTAAATGCAGAATTCGACGATTAATTGTCAATTACGGCGAATAAATTGTACATAGAAACACGTTACTGACGGTCGATGCCTTTATCTACTTTGCAATTTTTCAGTGTTAATCGTCGAGCAAAGAGCGAGCAAAGACTGTTTCATGTTTTCGAACTGATAAAGTTCCTGCTAATGCGTGTATCCTTCTAGTAGATACTGGTACACGTACGTTAGTATACGTCGCGCAAAATTTAACTTTGGTATTCAAGTAAGTCACTTCCCTTCGTTGAATTACGAAAAAGTAATTATTTATTTATATTAAAAGCAGACTTTTTAAATATATGTTGAACGGATGTATACAATAAAAGATTAAGTACATAGGTGTTATCGAATGTTTATAAGTAAATGAATTTAACCTAATTTATCTTTTTACTATGATAATAAGTCAAGCATAATTTATTTTGAAATAAATTTTATTATCGTATAAATGTCGATATCGTTTCATATCGAAATTATTCCGACTTTTCCGACACTCGCTTTCTCTCTCTCTCTCTCTCTCTCTCTCTCTCTCTCTCTC